>APFE030247310.1:160587-170588 GCA_000404065.3 Pinus taeda | reverse complement strand
AGAAATACTACATGCACTAAAGAAATGGTGACCTTACCTAATGGGAAGACACTTCAAGGTAAAAACAAATAATGATAGTCTTAAATATTTTTTGGAACAAATATTATCTTCAAAAGAGCAGCAAAAATGGGTGACAAAGATTTTGGGTTATGACTTTGAAATCATCTACAAAAAAGGGAAGCAAAATGTTGTTGTATATGCACTCTCAAGAAAGGATGAGGATGTGGAAGCATTTCTTTGTGTCATTTCTATTATCCAACCTGAGTGTATAACCAAAGAAAGGGGTGAATGGAATAATTATGAACAGGTGTGGTCACTCATTCAAAAGTTGTAGCAAGATCTCAGTACATTTGGTACATTTAGCTAGAAAAATGATTCATTATGGTACAAATATCGCTTATATAATTGTAAGAATTCCCAACTCAAACAAAATATTCTTTTGGAATTGCACACCTCTCCCTTAGGAGGACACTCAAGATTTTTTAAAACTTACCATGGGGTCAAGAAGGAATTTTTTTGGGATGAGCTTAAATATGATATACAGAATTTTGTGGCAGAATGTTTGGTTTTCCAACAAAATAAAGTTGAGAAAATTAAGACCCCCAATCTGTTACAACCTTTAGCCATTCGAAGTCGGAATTGGGCAGAGATCCCAATGGATTTTATCATAGGTTTACCCAAGTCTGAAGGAAAGAGTTTCATCATGATGGTAGTTGACAAACTTACCAAGTATGCACACTTTTGTGCATTATCTGACCCTTTTAAAGCTAGTGCAATTGCTACTGCATTTATGGAAACAATTCAAAAGCTTCATGGAAACCCAAAGATTATAGTAAGTGATAGAGATCCCATTTTCACTGGAAATTTTTGGAAAAAATTATTTTCTTGTCTTGGTACTCAGTTAGCTCATATCTCGTCTTATCATCCTCAATCTAATGGGTAAACTTAGATAGTGAACAAATGTTTGGAAGGATATATTTGTTACTTTGTATTTCATAAACAAACACAATGGGTCAAGTGGTTACCTCTAGTTGAATGGTGGTATAGAAATTTCTTCCATATGGTAGCAAAAATGACCCTATTTATGGCACTTTATGGATATCATCCACCATCCATCACATCACATTCAAGAGAAAATTCTAAGATTCAAGTAGTGGAAGATCACTTCAAGCATCAACAACAAGTTCTCCAACTCTTAAATAATAATATCACTATGGCACATAATCGAATGAAACAATAGGAAGATCAACATCGTAGTGAAAGAAGTTTTGATGTAGGTGACTAGGTATTTTTAAATCGACAACCATACAAACAAATGTCTCTCAAGCAAGCTAAGAAGGATAATACATTATCACCCAAATACTATGGTCCTTACAAAGTGTTGCAAAATATTGATACTATGGCATACAAATTAAGTTGCATGCATCTTCCTGAGTACACCTAGTTTTCCATGTTTCATGCTTAAAGAAGTTTATCTGTGACAAGCTTCCAGTTCAAACAGTGTTTCCAGAACTTGACAAAGAAGGAAAAATCATATTTGATACTGGAGTAGTCATGGAAACAAGAACCCGATAGCTACAGAATCAATCAATTTCAGAGTATCTCATTAAGTGGAAGAACTTACCCGCTGAAGGTTCCACATGGGAGGATAAGAATTTTATAAAGAAGCAACCATAACTACTCAAGCATTCAGGACGACACGTTTTTGAAGGAGAGGGGCATGTTAGGCCCTATAATACTAGTGTAGCCCCCTTATTGTTATTTTTGTGCCCATGTAGTCCCCAAATTGTTATTGTTGTGCCCCACGGAAGCCCACTATTCTTATTGTTGTGCCTTTGCATTATTATTGTTATGTAGGTTTTGATTGTATTGTGACCCCTTAGATCCTATATATATAAAGGAGGTCTTATCATTTGTATCATCCAATAATTTTTCAATTATGTAATGTAAAGGAGGTTTCCCCCTTTAAGAGGATACTTGTTAAGTCGTTGATCTATCTTTTTGTGAGCTAGTTGCATAACATACTATCCACCTCATAATTATTGATAATTAAATTAAAATTTTAAAATCCCTATTCTAAAACAGGTATCCTATAAACATAATTATTTCCGTTTAATTAAAATTCGTTTTGTTATTCTTTTACATATCAATAATAAAATATCTCAGATTACTTAGTTTTTTATCGATGGTAATGATTAGTTAATCAACCTTCACAACCACAAAGTGTAGAAAAATCAAGTATAAAATGTATTGTTAAAGAACTGCTTATATGAACAACTAATAATCAATATGTTAATTTAATTAACTTTAAATTTTTTATTATTTTTATTAAATTCTGAAAAAATATAATTTTTTATCTCCACATTTTCTAATCACTCTAATTGATAAAAATAACTTAATTTTCAATATACAAACGTTTCCTTATTCAAATTTAAATGTGACCATTAATATATAAACACTTTCTTATTCAAATCTAAATGTGGCCATCAAAATTTCAATAACCTCTCATGGTAAGCTTCATAAATATCATTCTTTTATTGATAATTAATATTACAATGATAGCTTCTTTTTACCAAAAAAACTCTAGGATCCCATATTCCCAACATTAAAGACAAAATTAATCATTTCTATCCATAAAGACCTTAGATACCAGAATTAGCTTCCGAGAGGCTTGTTCAAAAAACTTACTTCAAAAAACTTACAAAGGATAAAGCTAGTGATACATGGCGTGTTTAAAAATATTATGAGCATGGATATGCCTAATACCCATATATAGTTACATTGGAAGAGTGTATTTTGAGAAAACCATACAAAAACACTAGTGTTTTAAAATGGCATACTAAGAAAAAAAACCATGAGAAACTATTAATCCAATATGACAACTGGAGAGAGTGTACTGGAATTTCCTTGGGGTGAGATCCCTACTAGAGTGTTGATGACTATTGGTGCTTCATGCTACATATCTAATCTAGAATCTGAGTCAGACACCACAAAATGATATACCCATGTTAATTTGGCCATGATGTTATCCAGATTGTACCTAATGTCCCAAATAATTCGATTGATTTCCTCCTGACCTAAAAATAACTAATAATTGTCTACTTGTTTATCACGAATAACCATGTGAATCAAGTTTCTAGCTCATAATGCACAGACGCTGAGTGAAGGAAGCCGAGTCTCCTCTCTTTGAATTTTCCTAGGTCAAGATTCCACCGAAAGGTGTTATCATTAATCTCAGAGTCAGAAAAATATAGTCGGCCCCCAAACTCCCTTGCCTCTAAGTGAAGAATTTCATTCCTCACTTCAAGGGGAACCGAATCGAAGTGATAAGCCACTAAATCCCAACCAAAGAGATGCCGATGATGAGAGGAATATGTGCCTTAAGCGCCACCACAACAATTGGGTAGACATTGTCTGAGGGCCATGTATTGGTAGGAAGTAGGACTATGGACGAACAAAGGAGGGACAAACAAGAGACAACAATGGTTGAAAAGAAATGTTCAGTAACTTCTCATCATTTTAATAGACTTCGTAACCTTTTACTCTTAAATTTATAATGAGGATATTTTTATATGCAGATGCCACATGGTGGATAGAAAAATTACATGTCCCTCAACATTATTGATATTTTTAAACTAGCTTGAGGTTAGTATTTACTGAGTCAAGGAAATGTGTTTATATAGTGAATAACTAGCAACAATTAATGAGGAAAAAAATGATGAGTACCAGAATTCGAATGGTATGTGATTATGATGACTCTGGTATCACTTTGAGAATAGGTTCTAAGGAATTGCATTTGAGGATTTCATGGTGGAAGGAAAGCTCCTATAGTGGTGTTATCAAATCCGACAAATTTAGACCCTCTTTCACTATTGTGGTTCGGTTTATCTTTACCTTTCTATTTTCATTTTCTTGTTGCCTATTCATAGTGCTTTTGGTATGCACTCATTCCTCTCCTTTGGACCTTTGGACCTTTGGAAAGTCAATTATGTCTAGGTCTTGGTTACTACATTTCCTATGTTAAGTTAAGTGGGCTTGTGTTTGACTTATTTTTGGAGGCGCAAGTCAAAATCTTATTTTGTGGATTGGGGATATGAAGGTTTTGGGTGGTTTAGTTTGTCTTTACTATTTAAGGCCTGAGTTTGTGCACCTTCTACTGGTCAAGGAAATAGGTGGTACTATGAGGTGTCCAATGCTAGTTGTACAAGGTTTACACTCAATGAACATGTGACATAGCATGTGCATTCATTAGATATTAAATAATATCTTTCATTTTGCTAGATAGACATAACTACCTCCCAAAATCCTTTTTTTGAACCCATCTACCAATCACAAGGTCTCCACTTAGAAAACCTATATCATAACACCTACGTTCATGGGATATTAAAGAATACCCATAATCTCACTAGATATTGATAAAAAAACTCTTGAAATCCTTTTGTTGATGCCCCTTCCAATATATTTTACTACTAAAAATAACTCTTATTTTGGACAAATATCCCATAATTTTTACCTAATACCCCTTCTTATACCTCAAAATACCTATAATCCCCCCCCCTCCGCCATCCCACACCCCTCACATCATTACCTATAATATATTAAATCTATTTTCCATAATTAAAAAACCCCCTTTATGAATGAATATGATAAGATATTGGTCAACAAGGTGAATTCCATGTGCTCCTAATACGCTTTTCATTAAAAAAATAAATAAACTATTTTTACTTGATATCTCATTTTTTTATTGAATAACCATTTTCATACCCCACAAAACCCGTCAAAACTATTGAATTATAGCAAGAAAAAGCTTCATTTGACTTGTGCCTTAGTTAAATGGAGAAATTCGAATTTCCACTTCAACAAGATGATTTGAGTTGTAATTAGTAAGAGTGACATGGCCAATTCACTTAGTTAAGTTAGTCAATTTACGTTTGTGAGTAAGAAGTAGAGTTGTGCATGAGTTGATTGCTAAGATCTAGCAATATAGTGGAGCTATTGTTTGTGAAACAAAGCTATCTAAGATCTAGTCATGAATAGAGTCAGTAGGACTTCAGTTGAGTACTTGTAATTGTTATTAACTCTCTGATCTCTCAATTAGCTAAGTCATTTACTAAAAATATATCTAGTCAATGCAATTCAAATTGTGTAGTTGAGTGGAGGGAAAGGGCATGATTGTATTCATTATTGTATGCTAGTGAGTGTACGAAGTTTGCATGTAGTAGGTAAGGCATTCCTCTTGGGAATTGTGCAAGAAAATAGGAGCTTTCCCTATTAT
The DNA here is from genome assembly GCA_000404065.3 of Pinus taeda. Lineage (NCBI taxonomy): Eukaryota > Viridiplantae > Streptophyta > Pinopsida > Pinales > Pinaceae > Pinus > Pinus taeda. The sequence continues at coordinate 165,313 of APFE030247310.1, read as the reverse complement.
TTAGGTGTTATTTTCCTCATGAATTGCACAAGGAAATAAAAGGAGCATGAGGCCTACATTTGGCTAAGTATTTGCTATAGCAGACTTAGGAGGAAGAGCCAGTATTGTAGTGCAGGTTGAGCTTCAAGGATTTAAGTTGTCATTTTAATGGATCATTGTTTTCATATGATATAATACAAACAGAGTAGGGTTTTTGCCTAGTTTGGTTCCCTAGTTAAAAATATGTTCATTATGATTGAATGATTACATGTGTTTCTATTGTATGTTTCCTTTCTGTGGATTGAGTAGAATAAATTTGTGTTTATTGACCTCGGTTTGATTTCATTAGCAAATGCAAATTTCAATCTATTTCTACAAGGTGTTAGAGCCTTTAAAATTTACATAGAAACTAGATTCCCGATCATCAGAAATTTCAAATAGCAGATTTATGGTGCGGGAATTTTCTTCAATGTAGGAAAAATGTCTTTCTATGGATTTGAGGCTTGAGTATGCATTGGAGGGAAATTTGAATTTCATAGCTTGGAAATACAGAATGGGAGCTATGGTGGATAAAATGGAGTATTGGAGTACACACAAACTAAAATTCCAAAACTAGTAGCATCAGATGCACAATAGTTGGCTCAGTGGAAGAAAGATACAACAAAATCCAGGAGGGTTATCCTAGAGGGAGTTAGAGATTATGTGGTTTCGAGTTTGCATGGCATGAAGACTACTTATGCAATGTGGGAAACCCTCATAGATTTATTCAAAAGCAACATTGATGCCAAGAAATTTGTATTTAAAGATAAACTCATGAACATTTGAATGCAGAAAATTAAACCATTGTTCAGTACCTATTGAGATTCACTCAAGTTAGAGATGAGCTTGGAGTAGTAGGAGAGACTGTACCTCCATATAAGCTTGTGATATTAGCACTCCTTGGTCCTCCGAAGTCCTGAAAAAACTATCAGGATTTAGGTAATGGAAGAGACAAGCTCCCAAATTGGGAGAGGCTTTGGTCTGACTTGGTGTGGGAGGAGATTAGAAGAAACATTAGAGATGGAGCCTCATCCAGATCTGAAATGGAAGAAGGTTTTACTCTAGTTGGAAAAATAAACATGGTTATGGGAAATCTAGGACAACAAGATATACTGACTCTGCTCCAACCTCTATTGCTTTTGTCTTTGTCTTTGTCCACGATGCTTCCTATGTTGCGGGATCAACTCAAATCGATTAAACTGGGTAACAAATTGCTCCTTAAATGGTTGCCCCTACTATTGATGCTTTTGTTCGATCAATGTTTCTAGATAAGCTACTTCTCAACTGGGTTAAACTTAACGCGTCCTGAAGCTATTTTACTCATACTACTGATGCGCCCCTGTGGCTTACACCCTAGCTACTTGATCTGCTTTCACTGGTGGATCAACTTCAATTGTTGAATCAATGAATTCAATTGAATTTCCATCTTTATCCATTGCGGGTGAACCTTCTTATAGCTATAGAACAAGGAGGGGCACGCCTGGAACCATTACTTGCACGAGAGTGGGCATTTATGCTACTGGTACTTGATAAGATGTGGGCTAACCCGATGAAAGTGAATTGACTCAATCAACTCGATCAACTGTAATGATTGGGACCGAGAAAGACACTGCTACAGACTATGCAATAGGAAGGGATGTGGCTAGGCGAGGTGATGATTCAACTTTGTTAACTGTTGGATCAACTCCAACTGTTAGTGGTGCTTAACCTGTTGCTTCAAGAACAAGATCTATGGGATGTACTTGTGCTTCTTCAATGACTGCTTCATCTACACCGGAACTAAAACTACTTAATATAGATAACGGTCATATGTATTTGTGCTAGGCTATGTATCTACTTCTACTACTACATGGTATATATGCTTACATACATGATTGTGTTGCTGGGACTGGTGAATATGTTTCTTAGGTGTCATCCGTAGCCTTTGCATCTGTAGGTTATACTACTAGCTTTGATTTTGGTCCTTTCATTTTCTTTGTCTTACATATGCTTGATATCCTATTACTTGTACAGCTGTGAGGTAGCTTCATGTTTTCACCGATGATTAGGGCATGGGGTCTCCATGCAAAATTCAATAACTTAAATGAAGCTGAACAATGGAGACTACCCCCTCATCATGTCTGTGCATTGGCTCCTACTACATGAAATCCAGTAAGGAGCCTGCAAATAAGGCCCAAGGCGAGGAAAAATACTGCTAGAACCATGGAAAGAAGAAAGACCTCAATAAAATTAAATGCTTTCATTGTCATGAGTATGGACATTATTCAACAACGTTTCCACACACGAAATCCAGTAAGGAGCCTGCAACAGTAGCAAGAGGACATTCCCTCACTTTACAATTCAAGTTAGATTTCACCCTCATTGTCTGCATGGCAAGAACAATAAGAGGGAGTGAGTGGTATCTAGACTCTAGTGCTTCATATCATATGACATGAAATAAGGAGTTCTTCAACAACCTAGAGGAGAAGGACCTGCAATTACACATAGAACTTGGAGATGATGGGAGATAGAGTACCAGAGGGATTAGAATTGTCACCTTTAAGAGGAAGTAAGGCTCTCATCTTCACCTAGAGAATGTAATGTAAGTGCATGTCCTGAAGAGAAATCTAGTTTCTATAGTTATACTTGAGGACAGAGGATATGATGTGGTGTTCAATAAGGGGAAAGCTTATTTGAAGCATGTTTCTACTGGACAAGTAAAACAAATTGGTGTTTGAGTTAAAAATCTCTACAGTCTAAATTTAGTTTCGCCATGCATGAAACTATACCTCCAGGAGTGAGGTGGGGCGATGTAGAGCCTTAGTCCCAGAGTTGCAAATATTTGTGCAGGGTCCATAGGAGAGTAGTAGAAGTTATAGTATACACTTCTAATGGATCATTACCCTGTTGGGTGTGGAGCTTGATTATCTTCTGTATTCAAAGGTTTCAACCAGATGTATACCCCAAGAAGACGGTACACCCCTCCAAGCGGGGGGGGGGCTGCGAGGAGGACTTGTCCACCCCCCGCGGGGGTCCCGGGGAGCTAATCCGCCCAGCTGGGGGGTCCGGAAAGTATAGCAATTTCTAGTCAATCTGGGTCGTTCATTAGGCAGATGATCTGATGGTAGAAGTTATGTTTAATTTAGGGTTTTTTTTCCCTAGAAGGCAACCCCTCACTATATATGATGGAATTGTATTGCGTTTATGTATATCTGTATTTTGAGTGATGAAAAGAGAGGAGATTGAGAGCAAAGAGGGAGTTACAGTGGATCTGCTGTAGGTTGTATCTCTTCAGTTTGCTCGATAATATAATAAAAGAAGGATTGGCTATTTCTCCATGGATGTAGTCCAAACTGGGTGAACTACATATATCTTTGTCTCTCTTGTTTTATGCATTTTCTATGTTTATATTTCTGCAATATTTTATGTGTTCCATTGCTCTGTAATATATAATTTTATAACAACTAGTATCAAAGCTGAAGGTCTATTTGGCTGATAAACTTGTAGGAGAGAAGGTTCCTAGTTCGAGTGGGAGCAATGGTAAAAGATGGTAGGTTTAGGGTCGAAAAATTCAACAGCCAAAACTACCAGCTGTGGAAGATGCAAATGGAAGATTATCCGTATTAGAGAGATTTGTACTTACCATTGAGAGGAAAGACAAAGAAGCCGACGAGTATGACAGACACAGAATGGAATATTCTTGACAGAAAGGCACTTGGAACAATACGGTTGCACCTAGTAGCATCGGTAGCATTTAATATTTCAAAGGAAACGACAACAGAGGGTTTAATGTCAACATTGGCGAAACTATATGAAAAACCCTCGACCTCAAATAAGGTATTTCTTATGAAGCATTTATTTAATATGAAGATGTCAGAAGGTGGATCTGTTGCTAATCTTTTAAATGATTTTAATACAGTTACAAGTCAATTAAGTTCTGTAGGGGTAACTTTTGATGATGAAGTTAGGGCTCTATTATTTTTGTGCTCATTTCTAGAAAGTTGGAATGGTTTAGTTATGGCCATTAGTAACTCTAGGTCTGGATCTAGTACTTTAAAGTTTGATGATGTTGTCGGGGAAATCCTTAGCAAGGAAATGCGACGGAAAAGCTCCGGTGAGACATCAGGTAATGCTTTGACTGCAGAGACTAGGGGAAGAAAAGTGGAAAGAGGAAAGAGCCCTGGATATCGTAGTAAGTCAAGAAAAGGAATATCCAAGTCCAGATCGGGGATAGTGTGCTGGAAATGCGGGAAGAAAGGACACCTATAGAAATACTACAAGTCTCGGAAGGGAAAAGAAGGAGACGCGCAACAAGAAACTAATCATGAATCGAATGTAACATGTGATGTGTTGCAAGATGCTTTGATTCTTTCATTAGAAAATGTTATTGATGCCTAGGTGGTAGATTCATGGGCCTCATTCCATGCCACACCTGATAAGAAACATTTTCATGATTATGTTCAAGGAGATTTTGGACAGGTTCGATTGGGTGATGATAAACCCTGTAAAATCATTAGAATGGGTACAATTTTCATAAAACAACAAAATGGAAATTAATGGCTATTGAAGGAGGTAAGGGATGTTCTAGATCTGAAGAAAAATCTTATTTCAATTGGGCAGATGGGAGGTGAAGGCTGTGTGACTAATTTTATAGATAAAACCTGGAAGGTCACTAAAGGAGCCCTGGTAATAGCAAAAGGAGAAAAGGTTGGTACATTGTATTTATGCA
>APFE030247310.1:131645-156410 GCA_000404065.3 Pinus taeda | reverse complement strand
ATTAAGGAAACTGAAAATGTTGAGGTGGGGGTCCAGGTGGACTTGGCAGGTGGCCACCAATATCCACCTGGATCAGGAATCCGCAACATTTATTGGTCTTTAGAAAACGTTATTTTCTGGGCATTTCACACCTTATATTGTTAACCAATTATTCTATAAAAAATTGTACTGACTTCTTAATTTTATGAAAAATTGTTCCATGACTTCCTAATTGTATGAGGAAATTGAATTAATAAAATTGAGGGAAAAAATATTGTTTTAACTAAATTATTAAAATTTAATTTAAAAAAATTTAATTTTATTTAAAATATTTTACAGTCTTAAAAATGATTATTAAAAAAAAATTAATAAATTAACTTAAAACTTTAATTTTCAATCACCTTTACCGACCATATTGAATATTAAGTACGTATCACACTTCAATAAAATATTTCACAAATTCAAATCTCAATCAATTTAACGAGCAATATTGAGTACCATCAAATCTTCAACAAATTCTTACAAGATTGTAATGGACTTCCAATCCTCAGGCCCTTCGACTTAAATGTAGTACAAATATTTTTATATAATTTATTTATATTTGTATATAGATTCTATTAATAATAATAAAAATTATAAAGATAAAATTTTATATCGAGATTGATTAATCAAAAGATTATTGGTAAAATTTTATATCTAGATTAATTGATCAAAGGACTATTGAGATTGTCTTTGAGCCTAAGAACAATAAGTATCAAATTTTTAGAATTACAACAAAACCATGACATCTATACTCAAAAAATAGACTTGAAGTCTACAATAGGTGTGAGAGCAAAAGTACAAAAATAAGAAATAATTACTAATAATTATAAATAGACCATAACCATAGTGTGCAAAAGTAGATGTAATAGATATCATAGTCCAGAATGATGACCGGAGAGAGAGGAGGAGAGTTTCCATTTGTAGTGTTCATAGGTGGGATATTGTTAAGAGGTGGAGCATTGATCACTACATCCTCATCCTGGTGATCATTTGATTTAAGTAAACCACTATATCATCAGGGCCATATGGAATATCCCTCGTAATTCTCTTGATATCCTCTTGTCCAGCAAAGAGCTTGTAGTTGTCTACTTGTTTGTCTCGTATGACCATACTGAGAAATGTTTCCATCTGCTGATGTAGGGTGATGGAATGGAGAAAATACAGTGTTCTCTTTCCAAATTCCTGGGATCAGGAACCCATTTTAGAGAACTGCCACCAACTTCAGAATTAGAATGGTACATTCATTCTCCAAACTCCCTTGCTTCCAAATGTAAAACCTCCTTTTTGTTTTCCAGTGGAGCGACATCAAAGAAGTTAGTTATTGATTCCCAAACAAATAGCCAAAGGTGTTTGGATGAGGAAGCCCTCGTAGCACCTCCCAAGTGACAAGGAAGTCATTGTTGTAGTGCCATTTCCACATTTGACCTACCAACAAAATACAAGACCAAAACTCCAAACCCCTGAGAGAATAAGTGACGATTAAACTCCCTAGTAGGACCGAGTAGACACATGAGGGGAATACGAAACAACCAAAAGAGTGAAAAGACGTATGACCTCCAAATAAGAACACTTGATGAACAACCCCAGACCAAGACTACCTTTTGCATTTCTAGACAACTTTGAGGAATGTGAACTGAACAAGGCTACCTCTTTGTTTGCACACAACTTTGAGGAATGTGAACTGATTGTAGTCACATAAAACCAATTATTCTTTAAGATACAAAGCCTCACAACAAAATAACTTCACCGAGATGCAGAAAACTTGAAGACCAAAAGACAATAGGGTCTATGCTGTAGAAAAACCTATAGATTCACAAGCTCATGTAACCTACTAAAACAAGAGACAAGAATCTACTTCTACTCTTTACAACAGAAGCCCATAAACATCGAGCAAACAATAATCAATAGAGGAAGAGAATCAAAGGCACATAACACAATAAATATCCGGGGAAAGCCACAACTCAAAACCTCACTATCTGTTTTGTATTAATCTAGAAAATCAAGATGAAATTGCAATGCTTGTTCTCTCTAGAACAATCCCAACACTCAGCAAATTTAATCTCCAACTCATAAGAAAGATCAAGGCCAAAGCTTAGCCTCTTCACAAGTTCTCCAATTCTTTATTCCAATGTGTAATTCCTATGAAGGATAGCTTGTATTTAGAGGGAAATAAAGCCTCTAAAAATAGCGCAATCCCTCAAGGATCAGTTCCTGATTGCATGCACTATCAGTTCAACTCAAAAAAATCTAAAACAAATAGTACACTGATGTTGTCTTGAGGGGACCTGAACCAGGTTCAACATTAAGTAGCCAAAAAAATTCCTACACTACTGGCCCTTTCCGCATCAGCCCATGGAGCGTTGGCTGAAGTCTCACCCAAAGCAATATGGGGGGATGCTGGAACCAAGTTTTCACACCCTGAGATAGTTGTGATGTCGTTTGATGTCTTCTATCCCTGCCTTCACGCGGGTCACTTCGCTCTAGGGCTTGCAAGACAAACCCTCTATTTCGACCTTCAATACCTTTGAGAAAGTATATGATTGACCTTCGTGCAGCCCTAACCTGTGGCTCAGGTACTTTCGCATTGCTATGGCAGTGTGCCGTCTAGATTCCCCAATTATCCTAAGTGATTTGCCTATCTCTTCAAGTACTTAAAGTTAACACTGGGTAAGAAGATATTCATAATTGCATTCGACTATTTAATGTAATTTCATTCATTTGCGCATCATATAAGCATAATAAATGAAATTCATACATAAAATATCCAAACACATCAACCTAACAAAGACACAGAAATTGCAGAATAACTCCTTTTATTAATATCTTCCAAGTGTTTACAGACTATGTCCATCCTGCGCACACAGCTGCAGGGGTCTGCGCACTTAGCTGCGGACTTCTACCCTAGGCCTTTGCGCACTCAGCTACAGAGCCTCTACCTACGCTATGAGCCAAGACTTAGACTTCTTCGTCAAAGCTATCACTCTATTACATGATTTTCCATTCTATTCCTTGATGTCTAAAATACTTAGAGCTTAGCTCTTTTTATACAATCCCATGGTCCGCAGACCATGGGTATATCTCTTACAGTTGACTTTACTTTACAAAACTAAGGGCGGACTACCATTTTTGACACATACATCTTTGCATTCCGTGACCACAAAATGCGGAGTGTTTTAGAATTATATTACAAAAATTGACTTAAACATGGGCTTTTAGCCCCAAAATTGCCCTTGGGAGATCCCACTCCCAACAGGCCCCCAACACAAACATCGTGACTCGCCCTCAAGTCACTCAGTAGGTGCAGAGATCTTTACGCGAAGCCCGTCTAGCTCAACCCGGATGACTGAAACCTCAGCCATACACTGAGCTGTTGCCTGCTTCGCATCTTCAACTGTCTTCTCGGTTACTGCTCCTGCACTATCAGCCTAAAGCATTTGCTGCGTCACTTGAAGAGTCGTAAGATTGCCTTCAATGTTTCCTATGACTGCGTAAGCTTCCTCCAGCCAGGACTTTTGTTGTTCCTTCAGCACTACTTCCTTACACAGCGCTGCATCCACCTGTTCCTTCAGCTGCTTAGCTTCCTACATCTTGGCTAACCTTTGTGTTAGTGCGACAGTTCGCACTGTTCGCTTAACTTCATCATAGCACTGTTGGATTTCACGCACTTCCATCTCTAGCCTCAGGATGTTTAGGTCCTCTTGTAAACTAGTCAAGACCTCAAACAATTGCTCAAACAACTGTGTGCAGTCTACTACTACACTCTCCACTGTCGCGACTGCTTTTATGACAGTGGCTGCCCACTATTCCTTTACCTCTAGTGGTGTTGAAGGTTGGGTCCTCAACTGGAGCTCTGTAATTTGTAGGTTTAGCTCCAACTGAATTGTCTAGGTGTCACGCACCCCTGTGGCCAATTTGTGGATGCGGACCTTGACTAGCTCCTCCTCTAGAATGGCCAACTCTGGGACCATTCTACATGCCTCATCCATGACCTTCATGATCTTCTTGCTCTAGTTGGTCACCTCGGCCTCAGCAATAATGGCAACATTTCTCTGTAGGGCCATCTGTTCATTGTTTTTCCTTTGTTCATTGATCACTTGGAGGGTGGCAGTGCTCACAGGCCCTCAGCTCTACAATCACTCCATCTTGCAAGAGGTGGAGTGCTTCACGCGGAAGCGCTGCCAGGTTTAGTCCAACTTCCTTCAAGGCACTGATAGTGAACTTGTTAGCCTCATTTTCCATGGTCAATGCTCCATTTGGCAACACTAGCACACTAGAAGCCTTCATGCACAACATATCTACAGCCTCTGATGTGCTGATAGCCAAGTTGGTAGACACCGTACCATCTTGCGACGTGCGGGTCTACAACTCCTACAACCCGGTCAGGATGACCCCTAGTATGATCTGTTGCTGCTTATCAAATTGCTACAAGGCCTCCACGATGACATCTATAACTGTGTCACCGATATCATATAAGTTGCCCTCCATCAATGTGATAGGGTCCAACGAAGTCTTGGTCGCTTTGGATTTATTTTTGGGCCCTCCCTTCTCTAGCTCTCTTAGGCACTTAATGTGGGCAAATGTCACCTGAGGGTCTGCGACGTGCTGCTCTATGTCCTCCTCTCCGGTCTCAGGTGAAGGTGACCACGCGCCTTTATCAAAGCCCCGCTTTGTTCCACCTATCTGTTTTCCTGCCTCCTTTCCTACCTGTTCCGCTTGGGCCTTCTCAACAGCCTCCTTTTTCCTCTTTTCAACTAGCTGCGCCACCTTCAGCTTGGCCTCTTCCTTCTTCTTTTGTGCAGTGGACTTGCTTCCACCCACCGCCAAGTTTGTTGTAGTGCGCCACTTCACCGGCCATTTATCAAGCACCGCATCGATGGCATCATCTATGGCCAAGTATGGAAAATCGTACCACTTCTGCACAAGGTCTTTCCACGCCCTGATTGATATTCAATGGAATTAGCTTTAAACTCGGCATAGCTCTGCAAGTTGGCGTATACCATGGGCGACAATCACGGCTTGCGATTGATGGCCATCCTGATATTCATTTCCATTAAGACCCAGAAGATCTTGATATCCCAAAACCGCTCCACATCCTTGGTCACTCACATCGAAGCATACTTCACTGCTTCAAGAAGGACTGGCGTGACTGAGGGGAACTGGCTCTCCTCTGGTAGCTCCCACGTTATTAGCACGATCGATAGCAAGAGCCATGCGTAGTGGAAGGTCTTTCTTTTCTCTTGTGCTTTGCGGCAATTTACTAGGAACTCTCTGCAAAGGTAGTCTGACAAGTTAAACTGGACTCCTTCCATGCACTGTTGTGCGAGTGTGACGATAGGCGTCGACACCTCATCGGTGCGACACTTCCACATCACCTTCCCTGCAAGGCTCTATGTCACCACTTTCATAGCAGGGTCGCATATGCTGGAGATAGCGTACTTGCGCGGCTTCTTCACTAGTTTGAACTTCTCCTTCATCGATTCTGCGAGTGCCTGCTCACCACCCTTGCCGCCAAAGATCATGGATGGATTCTCACCTTTATATGGTAGGCGCGTTATTTTATGAATCAACATATCGGTGATGGTTATCGACTCCTCTAGCCACAAACACCCATCCTACACCAAGCACATTAGCTGCTTCATGACCAACACTGTCACCGGGGTATGGTTGTAATGCGGCACCCAGAGCATTTTCAACAATCCTGCCTTCTCTACCCGCTTGAGCCACCTCCACGGCTCCAACATCGTCATCCCCATATTCATGTCTATGATGCGGTGCATCAGCTGCTCAATCGCCAGGTATGGGAACTTCTAATGGCCTGCAAAGTTCCAATCTTCGAGCTTCAATATTAGCACCCGTGCCAAACATGGACCGTCAAAAGCAATTTCATCCAGTAGCAGAGGGGTTTGCAGGGGAGTCTTACTTTCATCAATGTCTTTTGGGACCTTAGACTTAGGCTAGTGCGGAGGGACATACTTCGGCAATCGTGTAATGGAGTCTGCACCCTAGGTTTCAACCTCCTCTACTTCCACTCCCACATCCTCATCATCCATCGGGATGTCTTCAATATCCTCCTCCTCTGCTTCTAGGTTTATAGCCTTGCCTTTCTCTTGTGCAGTGGGCTTCTGTGGGCTTCGCCTTGGCGAGGCGTGCATCGATATGGCAGGTTTTTTACCCTTCTTATCCTTCATAGTTTCCTTGGTCAGGGTTGTCTTCAGTCTCAGTGTTCTTGGGGATTTAGGGACCCTCGCCAATAATTCAACCACTTATAGGGAAGCTACCTCTAGAGTAGCTACTTCGGCCTCCATATCGATTTCCTGCACATTCTCTACGGATGCCACTTTTTTGGTGTTCATAGATTTTGCGTGTGTGGATATGATGTTATTCACTATTTCCTGTGTCTCCTTTGACAATTTGTTGGCTTGATGGGGCTTGACCCAGGTTTGAAGTTAATTAGCCAAACAAATCCCTACACTACAGGCCCTTTCGGCATCAACCTGCGGAGCGCGGACTGACGTCTCACCCGAAGCAGTATGGGGGGATGCTGGAACCAAGTTTCCACACTCTTGATATGTTTGAGGGGTCAATTTAGTCCAACTGTGCCTACCTTCGCGCATGTCACTTCGTGCACTATCTAAACCTTCAATACCTTCGTGATCTATTATAATCGCCTTCGTGCAACCCTAACCAGGGGCTGAGATGCTTTTGCGCTGCTATGGCAGCGACCTGCACTATTTCCCTAAAATATACTGTAGATCTTACTTATCTTCTTAAAGATCTTAGTTAACTTCACGTAAACAGATATTCTATCCTGTACATAATCAACACATTCATACATATTCATGCATCATATAAGCATTAAAAGTGCAATGTATATTCAATGTAAAAGATGCATAAAATAGGAAATAAATACGTAGAATGGATATGAAACTTCTATTTTTTAGTGCTCCAACTATTACAGACTCAACTGACCCTATGCACTCAGTTGCAGGGGTCCACGCACTCAGCTGTGGACTACTAGGCCTCTGCGCACTCAGCTATAGAGCCTTCTCCTACTCTATGACCCAAAACTAGACTTTAACCTTCATATATAACTCAACTCTTCATCCTTCATTTTATTGATTAGCTTTTCTATGTAGAGCCTCGCTCTATTTATACAATCCCATGGTTCAGAGACCATGGGTAGATCTCTACAACCGACATTACATTACAAAATTGAGGGTAGGCAACCCTATGACTCTTTTGCAAACTACACGCTCCACGCCCACAAAATGCGGAGTCTTTACATTGGAGTTACAACTTTTGACCAAAATATGGGATCTAAGCCCCAAAAGTTCCCTTGGGGGATCTCGTGCCCAACAAACCCCCAACACAAACATCGTGACTCACCCTCGAGTCACTCTGTCGATGTGGAGATCTTTGCACGCAGACCTCCCAATTCTTCTTGGATAGCTACAAGATCAACAACGCATTGAGCAGTTTCTTGTTGTACTTCCTGGACGCATTGTTCAGAGACCATTGTAGCTTAACTACTTCCCTAAACCTATTCCTGTGTTTCTTGCATCTGCACGAGCTTTGTTGTAATCGCTATTGCTACAATGTTAACCTCCACTATCGCTGATGTAATCGTGCTGGCTCGTTGTTCCTTAACCTCTGGCGGAGTTGAAGGCTGCACTTGCAGTTGCAATTCGACTATTTGAAGGTTCAGCTCTAGGTGAACCTTGGCCATCTCTTCCTTTGCCTCGCGCATCCCTGCTGCTAATTTCTGGATGTGTGGCTCCACTGGTTCTTCTTCTTGGATGGCCAACTCTGGGACCATCTGGCAAGCTTCCTCGACCACCTACACAATCTATCGGTTTTGTGCCACTACCTCGTCGTGTTGTAGGCTCAACTGTTCAATGTTGATGCACTACTCGCTCATTACTTGGAGCGCGTGACCCTCCCTAGCTCACAGTTCTATAGTAACTCTGCCCTACAAAACATAGAGTGTCTCCTGAGGGAGCGCAACCATATTTAGCCCGATTCCCTTCAACCCGCTGACCATAGGCCTATCGACCTCATTTTATGTCACGAGTTCTCCCTCTGGCAGCACTATAGTGTTGGTCATGCGAGCAGCATTTCCTCAACTGCCGTTGTGCCTAGTGCAAGGTTGCTTGACACAGTACCAGCCTGTGGAGTGCGCACCTACAACTCCTGTATCTACGCTTGGAGAGCCCCCAACACCATATGGTGTTCCTCCATGAACTGCTAGAGGGCCTCCGCGGTGACGTCTCTCACCATCTCCCCAATGTCGTGTAGATCCCACTTAGTGAGGGTGATTGGGTCAAAAAAAAAGAAGTCTTTGAGGCCTTTGACTTCTTCCGCGGCCCCACCTTCTCTCTTGGCCATTTTCATTTTAGCTGTGTGGATGCTGTTTGCGGGTCCGTGCCACCTTGCTTTGTATCTATTTCCTGTTCAGGCGAAGGTGACTTCTGGCCTTCGCGCTCATCCTCTGCTGCCTTCTGTTGTTCTTCTGCCGTCTTCGCAACGTCACGGGCCTCCGGGGCCTTGGCTACTACTACTTTATTCCTACACTTTTCTGCCAATTGTGCCATCTGTAGTTTCACCTCATCCATTTTCCTCTGAGTGGTGGACTTCTCTGCTTCCATCGAGGAGCTGGCAATAGGGCACCACTTTGGCAGCCATGACTCAAGGACTGTGAAGATGACATCGTCCATTTCCAGATAAGGTAGCTCGTTCCATGTCTTCGCGGGGTCCTTCTACGCCCTGATGTATACATGGTGGAAATTTCCCTTGAACTCTGCGAAGCTCTACAGACTGTTGTAAACAGTGGGCGATAACTGTGGCTTATGATTAATTCCCATTCTGATATTCATCTCCATGAACACCTAGAATATGTTATTGTCCCTGATTCTTTGCGCATCTCTAGTTGCCCATAGGAAAGCATACTTTGCTACCTCTGGAAGGTCCTCTGCAATCGTTTGGAACTGGCTGTCCTCGGGCAATTCCCATGCCACCAGCACGATGGACAACAGGAACCATGTATAATTAAAAGCCTTCCCTTGCTCCTGTGCCTTGCGGTAGTTCTCAAGGAACTCTTTGCACAAGTAGTCCACCCAGTTAAACTGGACCCCTTCAGTGCATTACCCGGCAAGTGCAACCACGGGCCCAGGCACCTCATTCATGCGACACTTCCGCATAACCTCCTCAGCCATTATCTATATCACGACTTTGACCGTAGCATTGTTGATGTTAGAAATCACGTACCCTCTCTTCTTCTTTTCCAGCTTGAACTTCTTCTTCATGGCCTCTGCGATGGAAAAATCATCACTTTCACCCTTCGAGATGTTCGCTGGGTCCTCCCCTTTGCAAGGGAGCTGGGTAATTATGTGAATTAAATGTTATGTGATGGGGATGGGCTCCTCCAACCACAAGCACCCATCATGCACCAAGCATAGCAGCTGCCTGATGACAAAAATAGTCACTGGGGTGCGATGGTAATGCGACACCCAGAGCAGGTTTAACAGTCCTACCTTTTCTACACCTCTTATCCACTGGCATCGCTCCAGCTCAATGAATCTAGGTGGTGTGTTTTTCTTCTAGCGCATTAGTTGTGCAGTTTCCAAATGTGAGAACCTCTCGTGGTTTGTGAGATGCAAGTCTTCAAATTTGAGTACAGGCACTTGCCCCAAGTGCGCTTCGTCAAAAATGATGTCTTCGGGGAGCAGTGGAATCTACAGAGAGCTTTTTCTCTCATCTAGATCTATGGGTACCGTTGCTTTTCCCTTTCGCGGAGGAACATATGCAGGCAGCCTGGTCAAAGGGTCCACACCTTGGGTTTCCACCTCCATCTCTACATCCTCTTCCTCCTCTACCAGGATTTCTTCTAATTCTTCCTCCTCATCGGCCTCCAAGTTGATAGCCTTCCCCTTTTCTTCCATGGTGAGCCTAGTCCTTAATAGGTTTCTCGAGGACACGTGCACCGGTACCATACGCTGCTTATCTTTCTTGGGTCTTGGCATGCGCGACAATTTAGGGATTTTTGTGACTATCCCAGCAGTTTTTGGGGCTTCCCCTACCATCATGGCCTGTGCAGCCTCCTCAGTGGTCATTGCTCTGGTATCCATCGCTTCCTCAGGCACGACCATAGTGATATTCCACAATTCTCTCAACAGCTCGAGTAAGTGCTCAAACAATGACTTCGACTTCAAAAGATCGAACAAGTCTGGGTTCATGAGTGTTTGAGCACGTAACAGCTCAGTTCTCAAATTGCCAAGTATTGTTTGCTAGACACCCCTTTGTAATTTATAACACCTTTTGAATTTAAATTCGACTGTTCCCCCCACATTCGGTCCATTAATGCTCACTTAGTGGCAGATTTTCAAGAATCTAGCCCATAATGTTCGCCTTAAATGCCTACCATCCGCTCCATTTGGTCTCAAACCAAGCATCACATCGTGAATAGTGATTGTAACGGTCACTTTCCAGCCTACCCACGCGGCAGTGCAGCTACCCTCGCGTTGTCGCAGACCCTGTGACACTTTGCTACTGTGTGTAGTCCTGACATCGCGCAAATCCCAAGAAGAGTAGTTTATAGTCCTACGCCTCCTTTTAGCTGCCTAGAGCATTAAGATTGTGCTTCCCGCGGCTAGTCAGATGGCGAGGCCACCTGTGTATGGCTTCAAATGACTACCATTTACTTTTCCTGGGAGGATTTCTCCATTTAACTTTACCAATTGCACCACGTGACCATCTGTGATCTCCTTAATAACATATGGTCCTAGCCATTTCATTTTGAGCTTCCCTGGGAATTTATCAAACTTACTATCGTATAACAATACCAAATCATTCACCTTAAAGGTGCACAACTTAATATGTCGATCGTGCCAGGCCTTTTCGTGTTGCTTTTGTACCTGTTGGCGGAATCCAACCAAAAATCGTTCTTATTCGAGCTCCTCCAACTATGTGAGCTTCTCCTCCAGGGTTCTGCGGTCCTTCATTCCTGTGAGCGCTGCTATGTGCAGACTAGGCACGATGTATTCCATAGGCATTATGGCTTCTACACCATAGACAAGCCTAAAAGGCATATGTCCCGTCAATTTCTTGCATGTCGTCCTATAAGCCATAATACTGCAGGTACATGCAGGTCCCAATCACTTCGTTGTGCATTACATAGCTTCATCAGCGCAGTCTCCAGTACTTTCTTAAACACTTCTACTGTCCCTTAGCCTGTGGGTTATATAGTGTTCTTTTCTGATGATACACCTGAAACTCCTCCATCAGCGTGCTAATTGTCTCATTTAGGAAATGTGTACTATGATCGCTCATCAAGATCTTCGAAAAGCTGAATCATGTCAGTACGAGTTCAAACAGAAAATTTGCGGTCGTCGTAGCCATGCAATATTTTACCGGCTGCGCTTTGCTCAACGAGTCAAGTACTCTGTCTCAGTGATAATATATCTCGCACTTTTCTTTCCTTGAGGTTTGATGGGTCCTACAAAGTCGATCGCCCACTTTTCGAAGGGTTGCAATGTCATTTGTGGATTCAAATACATCTCGTCCCTTTGCGATGGCTTACCCATTCCTTGACATAGATTACATGCCTTGCAATGTGCTTTTGAATCCTGATGAAGGGTGGGCCACCACAACCCTGTGCGAATAATCTTCTGTGTGGTTTCTCTCCCTGCATAGTGTCCTCCCGCAGCACCCCCATGAACGTCTGCAAGGATGCTGCTTTGTTCAAACTCAAGTACATACCTTTGCAATATCTCATCATTCCCCATTTTGTATAGATGCCCCACAATGATAGAGAAATCTTCCGCGCACACCACTAGTTCCTTCTTTTACTAGACAGAGTAACTTTCCGGTGCAATTCTAGTTGTTAGAAAGTGAATTATATCTTCAAAATGTTCGTTTGCTATGCGCACAACAAAAAACTGCACGTTGGGTAGTCATTCCTCCAAACTAGTAGGTTCCTCCCCTGTCTTAATGCATGACAAGTGATCTAGTACCGCGTTCAATTGTCCACACTTCACAACAACTTCGAAATCATATTCTTGGAATAATAAGAGCCACCTGCATATGTGCCCCCCCAACACAGGCTTATTAACCAAGTACTTCAGCAAGGAGTGATTTGTATACATCCTGAAGGTGACCTCCTAGCAAGTAGTATCAATACTTCTGGTGCGCATACACCATAGCCAGTCCCTCACATTCAGTGGTGAAATAGTTCTTTTCTGTTTTAGATAATCTACGACTCACGAACGCGATAGGATGATCTAGGCCTTCTCCACCATCCTGTGTTAGTACTACCCCCAGCACTATACACGACGCATCAATGTGAACATGAAATTCTTTCTTCCAATTTGGGAATACAAGAATCAGCGCAGTAACCATCTTTTCCTCCAATATATTCAGGATTTTGTTACAGTCATCCTTCCAGCAAAACGTGACATCCTTCTTCAACAGTTTTTCCATCGGCATGGTGATCTAGGCATAACATTTGATACAATTTCTATAGTACCCCGTATGCCCCAGAGTAGCATGCAGCTGTTTCACACTACGTGATGCTTCCAAATTCAGAATCACCGCGATTTTCGCGGGGTCTACCATTAGCCCTTGTTTACAAACTACATGCCCCAATAGGTTCCCAAAAGGAACGAGGAACATACACTTCTTGAGTTTGAGCCCAATTTGGTATCTTTGGCATGTATCCAACATCAAGCGCAAGTTTTCTACATGGGACCTAACCAGACCAAATACAGTCCAGTCATCAAAATAGACCTCCAAGAACTTATGAATATATTCCATGAATTTCGCAACAACCACGGGCGAAAAGATGGCAGGTGCATTCTTCAATCCAAATGGCGTGACAGTATATTGAAAGAAACCCCACTCAGTCATGAAGGTTGTCTTGCTCCTATCCTCTGGCGTGATTTTGATCTGGTGGTACCTTGAGAACCCATTAGTGAAAGAATATGCTTCCTAACTGCCTACATTGTCTAACACCTCATCTGTGAACGAAGTTGGGAATGGATCATATACACATGCCAATTTTCTGATATCCACACATATTCTTATTTCGTCCTTCTGCTTCTTCTCTTATACCACCATCAGGCTTACCCAATCGGATTCCTCCACAGTCTCAATGATGCATGCCATGAGCATCTTGTCTAATTCTACGCGGACCTTCTCCTTGTATTTTGGATTTAGGTGATATGGCCTCTGCTTAACTGGCTTCATGTCGGGCTTTAACATGATCTTCATTATCCCTAACTCTCCGATTATTCCTTTCAGATCCATGAATTTGGTCGGGAATAAGTCCTGATATTCGTGGAGTAATTCAACAACCTTATCCACCGTCACATCGTCCCAGTAGTCCCCATTCTTCACGAATTTAGATTCCACCTCTGTACCAATATCCACCTGCTTAGTCTTCACTGGCACAGTTATGTTAGGGTTCTCAATTTGTGGTCCTTGAACCTCACATTAGCCTTCGGTCTCTAGAATATTAATTTTTCATGGATCTTCATCCTCTCCCTTAGCAGTTGTATTGTAACACTCTAGCGCACAACTTAACTGAGCAACCCATTTAGGCTAAATCAACCCTACCGTCTCCTGTGGTATCCTAAAGATGGCTTCTTTTACCTCTTGTAGCGCTTCATCAATACTGTCCCACCCATCCTCAAAACTGAAGGTCATCACGAACCCTTCGCGCAGAACATCCCATTCACATGTCCTATGATGGAGCTCTGTTTCTATATACCAGTTCATTGGTATAACATCTAGGGTATGACAGAACAGGTGCACCCACTCAGGTTGTGGCTTTTCCCCATAGGCCTGTGTCCACTTGGCCAAATGTGTGTGTGGATCATCCTGCCCATTGTACTTGCCTATCAATCGCACCCTAGGCTTTCCAAATCGTATGCACATCATTCTCCTACATTTGCACCAGTTGTCAAAGCTCCCTTTCTGCGTACCCCACCACCTCGTAGGTGTAGCGCGTAGTACCCAGTTCAAGGACTGGAAACGTTGGTTTTCTGGCACTTCTCTTTAAAATTTATCCAAGAAGGTATGTACCTCACTTAAACCATCATAAGTAGGCAGATCTCTCACTTCTGTCGATACGCAGCATAGTGACCTTGTCATCATATTACAAATAAGCGTGGTTACTTCTTGTAACCCGTTCTGCCATCACTCTATCTCCTCATCCGAATCTCAAGTACAGGAGCTCTCGCGCTCCCATGAAATTAGCCCATCTGCAGTGGGGTTTACCCAGTCTTACTCTCGCACTATTATCTTGTAGATGCAGTCCAAGTCATCATCACTTTCATAGTCATGCACCAGCTCTGTATAGCGCAATGCTTTGGCAGGGTCCAGGGGTATAATGACGCGTAGAGACTTCTTCTCAAAAATCATCTTGCATTTCTTCAGATTAATCACCCCGTTCATGTCAGTGGCCCAATCAATTCCTAAGAGCACAGGGTAGGGATCGTTGCCATCAACAATCTCTATCACTTCAAATTCTACTAGCGCACTGGCTCCCTCAAGGTCCACAATTATTCCCTGCAATCACCCCATGGGTATTATCTTCTGTTGGTTCGCCATTCGCAACTAAGCAGGAGACCACTGCAGCGTAGGTCTCCCCATTTGCTCCCATGTATGCTTTGGCAGAACACTCACATCCGATCCCAAATCCAGAATTACTTGGTCCATTTCATATTCTCCAATCTACATGGTCAACCTCATTTCTCTTATCGTCCTCGTCTTATGCTTTCCAATCTTCCGAACTACATGCAGTTCTCATGGTGCGGTCCCAACGCATCCGTTAATGAGTTCTTGTAATTATTTTATAGCCTTACTGTCGCATAGTAACTTCATGCATGTTTCTAGGAACATTGTGAGCATGGATGGGTCCATCTCCAACTCTCGTCTATCTTTGATTCCTAAAGTGGAGGCATCAGCGAAGCTCTTCTTAGCTTTCATGAAGCTTTCCTGAGTGCGCTCCAAATCAAACTCCGCTTCTTTTGCCGAAGCTTTGTGAACCCAAGAACTATCTTCTGGCTGCTTGCCTTTGTCATCTCCCGTCGCGATTCCACTTTGGAGCATAATGTTCACATTTGGATCTTCCTCGCGTGGCTCAGACCTCATCATCTGCAGGTTCTGAGTTGGGGGAGGTGTTAGCACTCCTTTGTCACGTATCTTAGCTATCAGTGTAGGAAAATATTTTGTCTCGTGTCCTGGTCCTCCGCAATTGTATCATATCAACTATCCACGACCTCTTCCAAGTCCTCCTCTGCCTCAGCCTCGTCCGCGCCCTTGAAATCTTGTTCGTGCCATTCCTGCATTCTAGTCTAGGGTTGCATTTCAGCCTGCATTCTGTAGGTGGGAGTTCTATCCATCATCAACTCATAGCTTCTACAACTGCGCTCATCATGTCCCACCGACTTACAAAAGTTGTAGAACAACTATTGCGAATTTTGCATATACTTCTGTAACAAATGGTAGTTATCTGTGGCATGTTTTCTAGCTATTTGAAAAATCGCGCACCACAAAGCAGGTGTCATGCTAGGTCCTACTTGCACTTCTGGCCTTAAAGGCATTGGTCCTCCTCGTGCAAGGTAATTTGTGAACACTGGGCAGTGGTCCTTACCATGACCCTGACCCTTGCATTTTACGCACCACACCTCTTCACGCACTTCTAGTCAAGCTGTCTTGCCCCGTTTCAGACTCTGCATCTCAAGGCATAAATTCTTCAGCTGCGCGTGGATCTGTTGAACTCCTAAGTTAGGATCCTGCATCGGGGTCTCATGTAGCCTCATCATGATCTCTAAGGCCTCTACCTGAGTTGTTAACTTCTGTTGCGATAGCGCACTCCTTAAATGTGGCATTAGCGACGTTACAAACCATTCACGGTGTTGTCCATTCATCAGATTCATGCTAGCTTCACGAATCGTACACTTCAACCTCTAATCTAGCTCCCAAGGAGTCTTGCCTGGTAGCATCGTGATCTCTTTGAATCCAATGATCGACTATGATTCAAACTTAGACCTATTGAATTCCTTATTTATCGCAATTTAGATATCCGCAATTCCCACATTTGGATTATCATTGGAGTGCTTAATATACCATGTCAGTGCATGATCTTGCAGGGGCTAATTAGTGTCACTTTCTTTATATTTTCATCTATAACTCTTGTGCTTCCCATACAGCTCTTACAACGAACCAAAATTGGTTCGGATCCTCATTTCCCAATCCCTTGAACACAGGCAACTTCACTGTGCTTACCATATTGAAACGTGATGGTGGTGAAGGTGATACGGGCAAAGATGGAGGTGATGGCAATGAAGCTGGTGGTGGTGCGGGTGGGGATGGTATTCACGGAATTATTTTCCTTATCAAATGGATCGAACTTCGTGGAGGTGAAATGAAGGGGCTATTTTTTGGCCCTTACTTCCTTCATTTCTGTAAGCTTTTCCACTTCGCGTAGCCCCAAACATCAAGGTAATTGCATAACCCTCTTTTCACACAATAACATCTTAATCCAAGTATTCAGAGACTTTACGTACTTACCTCGCGGTCCTTTGAGAAAGTGACGCTCTGCCTTGTTGTATCTAACTAAGGTGTCGACCACTCAGTAATGAATCCTCCTATAATCTGATAGAGCCAGTGATCAATGATGCACGCGATCTTATCCTCTGATGCTTCCAACCTTAGTACTAACTCTGGGGTCCACACAATAGGATCATCAAGTTTACACCTTCCTTGGCTATCTGCTAGCTTCACGATCCACTCGTATAGCTCAGTAGGGAAGGACGCGAAGAATATTTCATGGATTTCCGTATATAGGTAGTAGTCTAACCACTCTTCTTTTTTCAGTCGCAGATTCCTGTTCTCCTGCGCTGCGAACTCGTGAATTATTTTGTCCAACCAGCCTTCAATTTCCTTCTTAGTTGGATTCCAATGATATGACATCAGACATCTCTATGCAGATTCTAGTCCTGGTAATGGAACCATTTTTTGGCTTGATGGGGCCTAACCTAGGTTCAGAGTTAATTAGCCAAAAAATCCCTACACTACTAGCCCTTTCGACATCAACCCGCAGAGCGCAGACTAAATTCTCACCCGAAGCAGTATGGAGGGATGCTAGAACCAAGTTTCCGCACCCTTGAGATGTATGAGGGGTCGATTTAGTCCAACTATGCCTACCTTCACGCAGGTCACTTCGCGCACTGTCCTAACCTTCAATACCTTCGCGATTTGTTATAATCACCTTCACATGGCCCTAACCAGGGACTGAGATGCTTTCACGTTACTATGGTATCGATCTGTGCTATTTCCCCAAACTATACCGCAGATCTTACTTATCTTCTTAAAGATCTTAGTTAACTTCACATAAACATATATTCTATCTTGTACTTACTTAATCAACACATTCATACATATTCGTGCATCATATAAGCATTAAAAGTGCAATGTATATTCAATGTAACAAATGCATAAAACAGGAAATAAATACGCAGAATGGATATGAAACTTCTCTTTATTAATGCTCCAACTGTTACAGACTCGACTCGCTCTGCGCACTTAGTTGCAGGGGTCTGCACACTCAGTTATGGACTGCTAGGCCTCTGCGCACTCAACTGCAGAGCCTTCTCCTACTCTACGACCCAAAACTAGACTTTACCCTTAAGATATGACTCAACTTTTCATCCTTCATTTCATTGATTAAATTTTCTACGTAGAGCCTCACTCTATTTATACAATTCCATGGTCCGTGGACCATGGGTAGATCTCTACAACCAACATTACATTACAAAATTGAGGGAGGACAACCTTATGACTTTTTTACAAACTACGCACTCTGCGCTCACAAAATGTGGAGTCTTTACATTGGAGTTACAACTTTTGACCAAAATCTGGGCTCTAAGCCCCAAAACTTCCCTTAGGGGATCCCGCACCCAACACAATTGTTCGAATGCTAGAATCGCTACTAGATCTTGAAAGAATTCACAGTTCATGTGCACCTAAGAGCATAACAACTCAATTCTCAAAATGCCAAGTGTTTTTCGTTAGACAACCACTTGTAATTTATAGGGCATTTTGAATTAAAATCTGACCGTTCCCCCTAAAATCGGTTCATTAATGTCTAATTGGCAGTGTATTTTCAAGGATCTAAGCCATAAATTTCGTCTTAAAAGTCGACCACCCGCTCCATTTGGCCTCACTTTCCATCTTTTCATGAATAATTACTTTAATGGTCACTTTCTAGCCAACCTACACGACTGCGACCTGTGTAGCGTAGCTCCCTCCATGCTGCCATGGACCCAGTGACACATCCTGGCTTTGCACCATCTTACAATCGCGCAGCTCCCCAACCTGGGCAATGTAGTTTATAGTCCTGCACCTCCTTTCAATTGCCTGGAGTGTTAAGACTATGCTACCTTCATTTAGTCACATGACTGGACCACCAGTGTATGGCTTCAGGCGACTGCCATTCACCTTTCTGGGGAAGGGCGCTCCATTCAATTTGACTAGTGTACCGCTCCTCCATTGGTAATCTCCTTAATAACATAAGGCCCTAACCAGTGCATCCTGAACTTCCCTGAAAATTTATCAAACTTACTATCATATAGAAAAACCAGCTCAAATGAGCGTAACTTAATGTGTCGATCATGTCATGCCTTTTCGTGCTGCTTCTAGACCTGTTGGTGAAATTTTGTTAAAAATCTTCCTTCCTCCAATTCATCCAACTGTGTGAGCCTCTCCTCTAGGGCTCCGCGATTCGTCATACCTGTGAGTGTTGCTATGTGTAGAGTAGGTACGATGTATTCCATAGGAATTATTGCTTCCACACCATAGACAAGCCTAAAAGGGGTTTGTCTAGTCAACTTCTTGCATGTCGTTCGATAAGCCCACAGTACTGCAAGTATGCGTAGGTCCTAATCACTTCGCTAAGCATTGCAAACCTTGGTAAGCACATTTCGAGCACTTTTTTGAACGCTTCCACTGTCCTGTTAGCCTGTGGGTGATAAGGTGTACTCTTCTGGTGGAATACTTGAAATTCCTCCATCATTGTGCTGATCGTCTCATTCAGGAAGTGCGTACCATGATCACTCATCAAGATATTTGGATAGCCAAATCGCATCAAGACATGCTCAAATAGGAACTTCGTAGCAGTCACACCCGTGAAATCCTTCACAGGTTGCGCTTCTACCCAACGAGTCAAATACTCCATCGCGGTGATAATATACCTTGCTCCTCTCTTTCATTGTGGCTGAATGGGTCCTACAAAATCTATCGCCCACTTTTGAAAGGGTTGTAACGTCATTTGTGGAGTCAAAGGCATCTCATCCCTCTGCGATGGTCTACCAATCCTTTGACACACATCGCACACCTTGCAACATGCTTTTGAGTCCTGATGAAGGGTTAGCCACCACAACCTTACACGTAGAATATTCTGTGTAGTTTCTCTCCTTGCATGATGTCCTCCTGCGGCACCCCCATGAGCGTCTGCAAGGATACTACTTCTTTCGAACTTAGGTACATACCGTCATAATATCTCATCAGTCCCCATCTTGTACAAATGCCCAGCATTTGTAGAGAAGTCTATCACGCGCACCACTAATTCCTTATTTTGATCAACAATGTACCCTTCCTACATAGTTCCTATTGTTAGGAAGTGTATTATATCCTCAAAATGACCATTCGCAATGCACACTGCAAATAGTTGTGCATCAGGCAATCCTTCTTCCAAGTTAGTAGGTTCCTCCCCTGTTTTGATGCGTGACAGATGGTTTGGTCCTGTGTTAAATCATCCAGGATTCAAAACCACTTCAAAATCATACTCTTGGAACAATAAGAGCCATCTATAGATTCCCCCCCCCCTCCCCCCCAACATGGGCTTATTGACTAGGTACTTCAGCGCGGAGTGATCCATATACATCTTAAAATGGCCTCCCAGCAAGTAGTGCCTATACTTCTTGAGCACATACACCATAGCTAGTCCTTCACGCTCGGTGGTGGAATAATTCTTCTCTGCTTTGGATAATCTTTGGCTTGCGAACACGATAGGATGATCCAAGCCTTCTCCACCAGCCTATGTCAGTACTGCTCCAAGAGCTATACATGATGTGTCGACATGCACATGAAACTCTTTCTTCCAGTTCGGAAATACTAGAATCGGTACCGTAACCATCGTTTCCTTCAATATATCCAAGCTCTTCTTGCAGTCATCATTCCAATAGAATATGACATCCTTCTTCAACAATTTCTCCATAGGCATGGTGATATGGGCATAACCCTTGATAAACTTTATGTAATATCCAATATGTCCCAAGGTAGCACGCAGCTGTTTCACACTTCTTGGCACTTCCAAGTTTAGTATCACTGCGATCTTCGCAAGGTCTACCATCAATCCTTGTCTACAAACCACATGCCCCAACAAGTTTCCAAAAGGAACACAAAACAAACACTTCTTAAGATTGAGTGCGATCTGGTATCTACGATAGGTATCCAGCATTAGGCGCAAGCTTTCTACATGATGCTTAACCAGCCTAAATACAGTCCAGTCATCAAAATATACCTCCAGGAACTTATGAATAAATTCCTTGAATATCGCAACAACCACACGCGAGAAGATCAAAGGCGCATTCTTCAATCCAAACAGTATTACAGTGTACTGAAAACAAACCCACTCCGTTGTGAAGGTTGTCTTGCTCCTATCCTCTGGCGCGATTTTGATTTGGTGGTACCCAGAGAACCCATCAGTAAATGAATATGCTTCCTGGCCACCTACATTGTCCAACACTTCATCAGTGAACAGAGTTGGGAAAGGATCATGCACACAAGCGTCATTCAATTTTCTAAGATTCATGCATATCCTTATCTCATCCTTCTACTTCGTCTATTGCATCACCATTGGGCTTACCCAGTTAGATTCTTCCATAGGCTCAATGATACCTGCCGCGAGCATCTTGTTTAGTTCTAAGCGGACCTTCTCCTTATATTTCGGATTGAGACGGTAAGGCCTTTGCTTAACTAGCTTCATATCGGGTTTCAATGTGATATTCATCAATCCCAGGTCCCCGATTATCCCTTTCAGATCCGTAAAATTGGTAGGGAATAAGTCCTAATATTCGCAAATAAATTCAATGACCTTATCCACCGTCGCGCCATCCCATTAGTCTCCAATCTTCGTGAATTTGGGTTCTTCCTCAGTACCAATGTTCACTTGTTTCGTTTTCAACAGTGCGGTTATATAAGGGTTCTCAATCTGCTGTCCCTGAACCTCGCAATGTCCTTCTGTTTCCAGAATCTTAATTTTCTGCGGATCCTTGTCCTCTTCTTCAGTAGTTACATTATAACATTCTAGCACACAACTTAGCTGAGTAGCCCATTCAGGCTGAATCAGGTCTAAAGGATCCCGTGGTATCCTAAATATTGTTGCTTTCACCTCTTGTAGCACTTCATCAATATTTTTAAATTTGTTAAACACACATGGGCAACAACAAATAGGAAAGATAAAACATGAGAGTACAATTTTTATTAACAAATGATTTACATTTATAGTAAATGTTGTGACCATTGGGTTTCACATCCCAAGGTCTCTTGGACTCCTTTTGTCCATTCGGCTTCCACACTAACCCATTAAGGATTAGGTATCCAACATTTCCCCCCTTAATCCGAATGGTTATGTATGAGTCCAAGAAGAGAGCTGTAATACAAAATGTGTAAAAATGCATGGCAGCACTAGGCTAAATGTGCTCTCTGAAATGTTGGTATAAAGGGCAGTGGTTTAAGGATGACCATCAACACTGGAATGCTTAGTGCAATTCCCGGAACACTTCCAAAACTGGCAAGAATCTCAAGTCTTCTGCTAGAAGAAGTGCTCCTATTGTTTTGAAGAGGGAAACCATCAACCATGAAAGGGAGGTCTCACCTCACATAAAAGGGAGAACTTCAACCTGAAAAGGGAAGTCTCAACCCGTGATGGTTTAAGGATGAACAACAACTCTGAAATGCTTAATGCAATTCCTGGAACTCTTCCAAAACTGGCAAGAAGATGGAGTCTTCTGCTAGAGGAAGTGTTCTCAATTTTGTTCCTGGAATTCTTTCGAAACTGGCAAGAAGCTAAACTCTTCTGCTAGAGGAAGTGTCCCAGATTGCCAACTGAAGGCGTGTTCACGGGCATCTTTGTTTCTGGCTACAACTCTGAAACTTGTGTGGCAGGTTGTGGCTCAGGCTCGCTTGATGTGACTTTGAAGCTTGTAGATGACCATCATCTCCCCCCCTGTCAGATACAAGGTGAGATGATGGAGAAAACTCAACTGCAAGACTGTTCAATACTCTAGAACAAGTTCTGACATGTGATTGGAATATCTTCTTGGCTGTTGATTGCCCATTGCCAGAAGCGATCCATCCAAGATGAATCTTTGTTCTTGCAGGACGTTTGTTTTTGAAGCATCTGTGTGAAGAATGGGTGGTTTTATGACAGTGCTTACATGGATGAAGATCAAAACAGTGATCTTTCAAATGGCCAACTCGGTCACAATGTTGGCATTTCACAATCTGTTGGTAGAGTCTGGAACAGCTGGAGGTGAACTGTCATGAGGAGCAGGTGAACTGTCATGAATGAATCCAGCACTCCGAAACTGAATGGGCTTTAAGTAGTCTGGAGTATGAAAGGACAAGTCCTTCTCATATTCGAGACCAGTTCTGTGCTTGTTGTGGACAAGCTGTTCCCAAGGTCTGATGATAGGCTTGGGAAGTGCAGACTGAGTTTCTGCATCTGCATCTACAACTGCTGCTTTATTGGGTACTAAATCTGAACCATCTGTAACATTATTGTCTCGCTGTTTATGGGATTCTGTTTCAATATTGTGAACAGAAACAGGTTCAGAATGATGACTCCATTGTTGTAATTCTTCTTGTTGTAGCTTTGTCTCAAGATGCAAAAACTCAATATTCTCATGTGCATTTTGGAGACAAATTTTAATATTGGAAAGAGAGGTTTTGTTGATCTTAACCATCTCATCGACAGTGGAAAGTATTAAATTATTCAGTAGTTTCAATACATCATCTATTCTATCCATTTCATACCAATATAATCAGAGAAGTGATGTTATCTTCAGCTACAAATTGGTCTATAAAATGATAAATAATTGCAACTATTAGATGAGTAGCAGGATACCAATATCACCAAGTCACTGTAGCAGACAACACAGTACCAATTTCAATGTAGCAAATGACTCGCTGCTTTAATGTACTTCTCAAATTATTCAAACTACTCACTGTGAAAAAGAGAGTCAATCTTTGACTTTCTTTGCAAATGAAATTTGTCGACGGTCTTAGTAGAGCCTGGTTTGTGTCATCAAGATACTAAATATAATCAATTGCAAGGAAGCTAGATCGAACCCTGCAAACTGATTTCTCATAGCTGAACTAAAGCTTCAAAAGAATCAAGTATCTTCACCCAGTGTTAGAACCGGGAAAATTCTGAAACAATCAACAATGTATCTTTAACGCAGTGATTTGTCAAGCCTCTTTTGGAAGGTCAAAACTCAATAATTCTTCAAATTTAACATTTGTTTGCAAAGTAATGGCATCATTGGTTTCAAATCCTCAACTAGCAATGGCCCCTGGATTTGTCCCCTTCGCAAATGCAACACAAAGAATACAATTTAGATGCAGATCACCTATAGATATAATGAGTATTTCAGCCTCCAATTTGACTCCTTAATAAATTTGGCATAGGCAATATATTTGGAACACATACTCGCCCTTGACACCTTGAGAATTCAAAGCACAATTAAGTCTAAAAACACAACTCAATCCTCGGGTAATGTAACAAATAATGCATCCCTTATTGTCTGATCATAAACCCTGTGATATGTAATTCAAACTTCAGATCTGGAAAATTAGATGAAGAACTGTTTTTAGCCATAACATACTTGTTCCTTCAAAAATTACAAAATATAGCAGAGCTTTAACATTTGACGAGGGAAACCTGGTGTAATTTCTCCACAAAGATCTCAGCCTTTGACAGTCAGATGGAGCCAAGAATAAACAGTTTTCTGTTTGCTATGTTCAACCCTTTTTCGTTGGTGTAAACACTAGCAAGAAACCCAACCTCTTCACCGTTGTAGCAGCTCCCACATATTGATGCTCTGTGTGACTCAGCCTTCCTAATGGAAGAAATATATATCTAAAAAAATATGCAGAGCGCTTGAGAAAGCAGACTTGACTTCCACACTCATTGAAGTTTCTGTTCAATGCTTTAAACACTGTGTATATAATGCAAACTCTTCCACCACTTCAAATGAACCATACGTATCGCAACACAAGTCACGAACTTTCGATTCATTTCAGCGCCCAGAGCAACGTATCGCAACAAAGGTCACGACGTTTTGAGCACCGAATCATAGTGCAAAACTCAAGATGAATCTAGCAAATATTTTTGAAAAAGTCTTTACATGATCAAAACACTAATTCCTTGGGCCTGTCAAGTATTAACAAGAAAATATTGTTCTGCTTAGTAAGTTGCATGTTTCAAGCTGATTTACCAAAAATCAAAATACTTGTAACTGAACCACTACTAAACCACAACTCAGTATAAATGAAAAATTCCTTTCCACTTGCACATTATCATCTACATTAGCTTCTTTGATTCTTCAAATCCTGGTAGCTTCAACCACAAAATACAGTTATGTATTGATGCATCAATGACAACACATTTCAAGTCCATAG
>APFE030247310.1:85494-96002 GCA_000404065.3 Pinus taeda | reverse complement strand
TTTTCAAATAGTTTTGATAATAAAAATTATAATTAATTAATTACATATATTGAAGTTGGACACTTTATATTATATCAAATGAGGATTACATAAACAAAAAAATTATTGTTATTAGTTTATTTGAATGGAAACTAGAATAATAATATAAGTTCAAAATCTTGAAGTTGTTAAGACGTCATCTAACTAGAGCATCTTGTACATAGAATCTTATGACAATAGACTAGTTGTGCCAAACCTTGACATATATTGATATGAGAAGAAAAAACTACTACTCGTGCTGCAAGGAAAAAACCAATGATTCATAACAACTATAGGGCAAAATCTCCAGGAATCCATGTTGGCTGGTCACTACCCTCGTCCGAGGAGGAGTTGTTGGATGATCTCATGGCTAGAATTGTCAACTTGCTGTCTATATCGTCAATTTTCCCCCCATCTTTCCCAATATGATAGAATTTTCTTATCTAGTCCTCAGGTACATCCTATGTGGCCTGCAATATTCGAATGATGTTAAAACTTTTACCTGCTTCGTGCCATGATTGAAGAAGTGACAAGAGCACATACAATGTGCCAAGTATAGTGGGAGCAACAACCCCCTTTCATGTGATTTGACATAATATAAAGGCAAGGGGGAGGGAATGCCTGCTCATGGACATTATATTTGGGGCATAAATTCCTTCATAGCTAGATCTTGATAGTGAGTTTGAATGGATTCTGGAATGTCCTCACTCCAAACCAAGTCAAGGGGATGTTTTTTTTTTGCTGGAACCAAAATTGGCCACTTGGTTTCCTTCTATGCAAACATGGGAGAGGAGGGGAGTTGTGATTTCTTCTACGAGTTTTGTAGAATTACCTATTTAAGCATCCAACCTCCAACTGTTAGAGAATTTGGAAGGATATTATCCTCATTAGATTTTGCGAAAGATATTGATAATGATATTGAAATCCCCTTC
This sequence comes from Pinus taeda, assembly GCA_000404065.3. NCBI lineage: Eukaryota > Viridiplantae > Streptophyta > Pinopsida > Pinales > Pinaceae > Pinus > Pinus taeda. The sequence continues at coordinate 95,052 of APFE030247310.1, read as the reverse complement.
AATAATGAGCTTGTGAAATTATTTGCGAATAGAAATTGAGAGACCCTACTCTAGTGCCCATATTTTAGCAACAATATTAGTGTTGAGACATGTGGCACCTAGTTAAACATGTATAATTTACCCATTATCATTGTGAAAGACTCCACAATAACTATCTTGTCCTAAATTTCCTTTTGAGGAAGCGTCAAAGCTAATTTTGATGAAGTCCTCCGGAGGGGGGAACCAGAAGGAAGGGTTAGAAGAGAAGAAATGTGGGGATAGAGTGATGATAGACTAGGATGGGATACCCCAGCTGCCAATAACCCAAGACAACTCAACAAACACCCACAACTTTGTATCCAATTTGATAGTTTTTTAGGGAACATTTACACTATGCAATAAATATAGGAGTATGAACTCGCTTATGTAACAACCTCGGGTTAAAATTTCATGTAATAAAGTTAATAAAGGAAAAATAAGACCAAGGTCAAGGGACACATATTCCAAGTTGAATGATGGGAAAAACATCCTAGTAAGCATAACTTGTTTTTTATTATGGATAAAGGGAAATTGGAAAAGGAAATGACAAAGGCATTGAAAAGGCGAAAAGGAATTATTGGCATTTTATTTATGAAAATAATGAAAAATAGGGGAAAAGGAAGGAGAAAGGTCACAGGTTGCATGCGAGGAGGAAATTAAAGGAAAATAGAGAAAAAATGAAGAAATTAGAGGCATCAATAATAAAAGACATTAGAGCATCATTTTGGGGCCTTTTGTCAGTTTAGTTAAGCAAAGGAAGGATAAGGAAATCAAAGGAAGGAAAATGAAAGCAAGGATCAAGCAAGGAATGGTTGGATCAAGCAGCTTCAACGGGAATACCTGTAGGTAATAGGTTGCATGTGTGATTTCCTAGCTGGTTTTAGCATGTATGGTATATGCATGTGTATTTGGTTCATTGGTGTCATTGGCATGGTGTTTGTCGAGTTTGATAGTGGTTTCAACCTTGTCTTGCCATTTTTGGATAGTCATGGTGTGATGGGATTCATTCTTCATTGAGCATTGGATTGGTGGAAGGTTTTATATCCGAGTGAGGTGGTCTTAGGAAAATACCAAGGGTTGGGGTGGGGATGATTTTCTATGAGAAGCCATCAACAAGTGGCTAGAGACATGAAAAATCCTCAAGGGATGGTGTATGAATTCTGAGGCATCCAAGCTTGGTTTGGTTTTTTTTATATTGGGACCAATTTAGGTGAGATCACGGTATTGTGAAGGTGGAGGTGGTTTAACCTCTGGAATCTGTAACAACCTCCTCCCACATCTACCCAAGTAACCAGCCAACCCAAGTAAACATGTGATGAGAAGTTATGATGATATGATTTGACTCCCTATGTTTCAGTTAAGGAAGTGGAACAGATGGAAACACGCCATACAGATGTTCCACATCAACAAAAAAACTCCTAGGAGCCATCCCAACTACTTAGGTAGCTAGGCCCTTACACCAACTGTTTTTTTAATCCATTAAACTCCCAAATTCTCCCTTGATATGGGCAAGCATGCGTCTAGGGACTTTTCTGCCTAGTGTTGTGCCTGCGTCTTCAGGATTTGAGCCACTGTTTCAGGCCCATAGCCCAGGTCACTACCCAGAACATAATGACACCTTCAAAACTGAAATATAACAATAAAACAATGATACAAATGCAATTACTTCAACAAGGACTTGACCTGGCCCCTACTAGCCATAATAGGAATATTGTCCAACATGTCACAAATATGTAATCTACAGGCTTAAACAACATATTTGAGCATTGGGGTTTCATACTCATCTAATAATTGCTAAGAAGCATTGATACCTCAACACGTTAACTTTGATTTCATCCATTAGGCCATATATACATTGTTCATTCATTTACAAGTAAAAACATGATGAGAGCCATATATAGCTACTGTCATAATACATGTGCATAACTAGCATAATAAAAATAGAAGTACCAAGGAGACAACAACCATATAATCCACATATAAACCAGTATAAAACTCATGAAATAATAAGGAGAAATAACCTCATATTAATGATGCAAAGGCCAACCAATTGTGGGACTTCCATGAACCACCCTAGACATGGCTGAGCCAAATATCTCTTCAGTCAGTCACCCCTGTGCCATATTCCAAGCATGAATGTGGAATCTCATAAAACACATCAATCAAAACAATTCAGGGCTTCCAAATGCCAAACCACATCAACCCATCAAACACTGATTCCACCTCATGGTCGGACATCAAAACCATCACCAAATTGGTCTCTACCCAAGCCTTCCAGGGCTCCAGAGTGTTTGGTCCAACCAAGGCTTCTAGGACTAGTAACTCAACCCACATCTTATAAGGCCTCAAGAGTGTTTGTCTAGCCAAGGCTCCAGGACTAGTAACTCAACCCACCAAGGTCTCCAGAGCATCTGTCCAACCAAGGCTCTAGGACTAGTAACTCAACCCAAGATGTTACAGGGCTCCAAAATGTTTGTCTAACCAAGGCTCTAGGACTAGTAACACAACCCAAGTTAAAGGAAACATGAGAACCAACTAGAAAACAAAGAAATGAACCCACACCACCATGGATATCTAGGAAATGGCAAGGCTAGGGAAATCCATTATTAATCCAGGCAATCCTCCATGCCAATTGACAAATCATAACCAATAAACCACATGCATATATCATGCATGCCAAACTAGTAAGGAAAACAGATATGCAACTTGGTACCTACAAGAAAAACCTGATGTAGATGCTGATCTAGATGTCATCTTACGCGTTCCTGCTCTTCCTTTGCCTTCTTTCTCCAAAACTCCAAGTATGCCACACTCCCCAAGAGTGCTCTAATAAAATTCTAAGTGTCCAAGAGTATGAGAGAGAGAGAATAGAATGAGACCTCCAAAATTGAACTAACAAAAGTCTATGAACTAATCCTCAGAAGCCTTTTTATTAATGAGGCCTTTATTTTCTTCATTTTCTTTTATTTTCCTTGATTTTCCTCCTCACCTACAACTTGTGACCTTTCACCTCCCTTTTCTCCTAATTTCCATTATTTTCATAAATAAATGTTATAAAATTCCACTTTTCCTTTCCAAAGCCTTTGCCATTGCCTTTGCCAATTTCCTTAGCCATTAATTAACCACAAGTGATCCCCATCACTATGATTTTTCCCAACATTCAGCTTGGAATAAGTGTCCCATCAACCATGGTTATTATTTTGCCTTTAATAAATTTTATTACATGGAATTTTTACCAGGGTTGTTACATAACCCCCCCCTTAGGGGAACACCATCATAGATGTTCAACAACACCTACAACCAACAAGCCTATTGTAAACAAAACATATTTCCCATGGATCTTCATAAATTTAGCTCATTAAAGTATTTACGATGATCATCCTCCTGACAAGCAAACCAACATGACAACATAACAAGTATAACACCATATGACATAACACCCATAAAGCTTATTGGAGGTTTATAAAATAGCTCATGGTAGTATTTACGTCCATATACATAAGTACATATACCAAACATCACCAAAACATGTACCGAAGACATATACCAAAGACATACCAAAACGTCCACTCAACCGGTGAATAAGGAAGCATAAATAGCTCACATCCGATCTTCCATCTCCCATTTAGCTTCATCGATCCCAAAGTGCTTCCATTACACTTTAACTTACTCGATTGCTTAGTTCTAGAGCATGAGCATAGCCTTGCTAAATACTGTGTGGGTAAAGAATAGACAGTCCCCTCCTCTGCGCCCTCCTTGAACCTTGACTTTCTTGTCCCCAGCCCTACTGGTTTACGTTGAATCCAAACCAACACAAGCTTGCCACCACACCTACTCCCACCAGGCCAAGATCCATGGGCCTACTCTGCCAACAAACTCAAAATCAGGGGCCTACTAACGCTATGGAAACATCTCTTGATTTGACCTACCTGCTGCTACAACTAGACAGAGCCACAATAGAAATTAGTTGGAACTTACCTCACCGTAATACTCATCAGTATCTTGTGAAGCGTCCTCCCCCATTGTAGTTCTTACTGAAATTCTCCTTCTGGATCCACTTGCAATACAGACCAATCAATCACATTATTAGTATCTTTAACATACTTCTTAAGCAATGGCAGATGGAAATCATCATGGAATTTCACTATCGGAGGCAGTGCAAGTTGATAGGCTATTGGCCCAATCCTCTCAATAATCCTAAAAGGTCCAAAAAACTGGGTTCCCATCTTGGCACATGATCCAATCCACAAGGATATCTTCTTCGATTTGATGTGCAAGTACACTTGTTCCCCAACCTAGAACTCCTTGAACAACCTATTATGTTCTGCATATCTCTTATGCCTATGTTGTGCTACTTTCGAATTCTTATTGATTACCTACATTTCCTGCTGCATGTCTGCCAACATGTTTGGTCCAACTAAGGAGAGTATTGCAACTCTGCCCATACAATGCCTTAAATGGACTCATCCTCAAGGATTCTTGATACCCATTGTTATAAGTGAACTCTACCAGTGGAAGGTACTCTTCCCACTTCCAGTGTTGATGCATCACATACATCCTCAACATTTCCTCCAATATCCTATTGACCCTCTTTGTCTGTCCATCTGTCTGCAGATGATGATTTGTATTGAAGGCCAACTTTTTGCCCAAACCTGCAAACAACTCCTTCCAAAACTTGGAAGTTGTTAGGTTCCTATAACAATAGGAGCCATAATTTTTTAATGTCTAAGATTAAACCTGTAATATGTACATACCTTTTCTTTCTACAAATGTTTTCCATATTCAAAAAATTAAAAAAATGTAAAGAGGGTATTTCCTAAAAGAATAATCAAAGGACAAAAAGAATAAAAGGGTAAAAAAAAAAGGATGAAAATATGAATCCCAAGAAAAGAAAAAGGACCATGAAAGTGTGCAAGTCAAAATCCCTCTACTATTTACTTTTTGTGTATAATAAATGATTGTGTTAAACTTGCTACAATCAATGATAGTCAAAATGTTTAAACTTGGCTATTTCATGTTTCAATTTCATGTCTATAGATAGAGAATAAATATCTGACCAAAATGTTTAATCTTGGCAGATAATTAGATAGGTAGAGTAAATAAAAGGAGCTCAACTGTTTAATATTAGCCCTTGGATGTAATAAGGTTATAGTTAGTTAGTTTACTATTGTAAAGAAAAATAAAGATGTTTGATAAGGGTTTTCTAGCTCAAATGCACCCTAATAAAGAGAAGAAAAAATGGTAGGATGAGTAGGTGGGTAAGTAGAAGAAAGGTTGCAGAATTTTGATGATTGATTAGACAAAAGCATGTGTATCATCTTTTTCATCCTAAAAGTTCCAAATGTGAATGGGCACTCAAGCATGCAGATGGATATCAAAGTCAATTAATTAATTTTCCTCATTCATTTCACCTTTTCTTAGCTAATTTCCCATAATAAAGTTCAAAGTACTTGAAAACCCTAAGTCAAAGAGGCTCAGAGCATTTCTCTGACTTTTGGAGGGACCGGACCCTCGGCTTAATGAATTATAGGCAATAAATACTAAATCCCCTCATAAGCATTCATTCCCCCCCTTAAGTTCATTCATTTTACGTAAATAATATTATTTCCTAAGGTTAAATTACTTTTACCTAGGAAAAGGTGTTTTTTCCCCTACATAACTCATTTTCACATCAAAAATCCGCAAGAAACACTATATCCTAAGTTTTATGGAAAAGCATTAAAAACATGAAATATCATATACTTAGGTATGGTGCCCCTTTCCACTCATTTGACTAATTGTTGATTTATTTATTAAATCCCGAATAAAAACACATTTTCCTGTATATATGTAACTCCCGCAATATTAATTAAATCCTACCCTAGTTTAATTACATAAACTATAATATTACCCAAAACCCCAAAAATCCCCTAACTAATCGACCTGCAATTAAGTTAGTCTGAAATCCAATTAAATCCCACCACTAATCACCTTGATACCTTATCCCCACCTTAAACCTTCATTAAACCAAAAACCACCGCGCTTAATTACCCGCTAGGCCCCCCCACTACCCTCTATGCAACTCCACTGCCATATTGCCACACAATCTCCCCCCTCCACATCTAATGGTCCTCATCCATTTCAAAAGGGCCCAAAGTCTGAATGTTACATGCCCGAAAAGGGTTGTTTTCTATTGGGGCCCTGAGGCTAGGTGTCGCTCACTAAGAGGAATCGGGCGGCCTCCCCCCAATACCACCAAGCCCCCAAAAGCTGTGCAAAAGAGACAGCTTACTGCCCACCTATTGTGCCCCAAAAAATTCACTGTTCACCCCACTACGTGACAAATGACCATTGTTCACCCGTACCCACCAATTTTGACTTTCCCCCATAAAGCCAAAAATCCCCAAATCATTCGTTTTTATTGTTTTTTCAATTGAAAACCTCCATGCATGCACCTACGAATGTCAAAGTTGTCAACCCACATACAATTGCACCCTGAAGATGCCACAAATCTCTTAGATTGCCTTCTAGCCTGCTTGAAGCTTTTTCAACCGTTCACAATTTCCAATCACCTAGTTCAGACCCAATTTTCTTCAATTCTAGGTATTTAAGCTATAAATCACTAAAAAACCCTATCAATTTTTGAACCAATCATTGAGTTCTCTTAATTAAAATAAAAAAGAAACTCTGATAACTCAAACCCACCTGGAATTGAGCCACCATTGCCCTAAAAAACTGAAATTTACCTCCCCCATTCTTAAATCCACAAGAACTAAGAATGGTTGCCCCAGTTGCCATAGATGTGAGACCAATTTCCTCTCCTCACTTAGACTTAGACCACCTCCCCCTAGCTGATAAATATTTCCAAATCAAGGACACCTTTGTCCATGAATCCCCTCTCAAATTATACTACTGATACAGAGACCAATACTTGAACCATGCTAATAAAATTGGTCTTTGGGAGTCCAATTTACCTAAGTACCAATTCCCTGAAGTTCATATTTTCCCAGAAATTGTCCATTATTGCCACGCAAACTATATCCCTAGCCAAAGAGCAGTGATGTCCCCTAACCAGACTATACTTTTCACCATCATTGTTGAATCAATTAATGAAATGTTGCAACTTCAACGAGGGAAAAACCTAACCCCTATTTCAATTAGAGACCTATTAGACCGATTCCCCAAGCTTACCACTACAAAACTTGCTGAGATGTTCCAAACCTTCATTATAGAATAAAATTATATTCCAAAAGATCCTCCTCCATATGTGTATACCATATTTTCCAAATTTGATGAGGACATTGTAGCAATGATATCCAGTATCCTAGGTTATACCATCAGTGAGTATATAGATGAAATCATCCTGGCTTTCATGTCCATCTTCACTCCAGGACAGCCTCTTGTTGTCATTTATGATTATGCCAAGTTTATAGCTGATAGGATGCATGACCAGTTTCTTAGGATGAGTAATGAGAGAGTTTTCATGTACTCCTCGGTTTTGTACCACCTTTTTCTATACTATCATGTAGATAAGTTCCCCTTTACTCTCCATAAGCTTGATACAAAAGGCCACCCTAGGTCAGTGATTTTCTAGACTCCATTGATCCATAAATATGACTCCCCATATTCATATACAAACTTCATAGACTTATTTGTACATCCCATTGTGACAATGCTTCTAGGAAGCCCTCCTCCAAGAATCAGTTCAAATATAAGGAGGATCTTGCAACTCTCAAAACAACACAAAGTGGGGGATTGGTACTTGCACCAAAACCACACTGAAATTAGGATTTATGGTTGTGAGTTGGCCCCATATAAACTACCCAGATACCTCCCAATGAGGTTATTTTATCTGGAGTACTACAGGCGGATGATTAATTCAGATGAGGTACATTTTTTCAGAGCCAAGAAGAAGGCCTAGCTCAGGATAAAAGACTAATTAGGTCCCTTTATTTGTAATAGTAGAGAAGTTGGAAAGGAGGCAGACCAAATCCTTCAAAGACTAAATCTAAAACAAAGCTTCATGTGGAGATATGATCCCTTGGACTTCATCTGCAACAGAAGATAGAAAAACAAGACGGCTCCCTACATTCACCACCGAATCCCTGAAATAGAAAAATATGCAAATCAATTGGAATGGGTGAAGAATACTTTAGTGGATAGGGATAGCACTAAAGTTGCTATTTAAAACACTCTAATTTATCTAGATAAACAGCTTGATGAGGGTTCTTTCCTGCAGGTTCCAGGAGAATCACAAGCCCAAGAAGAATCAGAGGTACAACAAGAATCAAAAGTACCAAAAGAGTAAGAAACACTAGAAGAAACAGAACAATAAGAGAAATCAGAAAGACCAGAGGCCACCATGAGTAACCCCCCAGTCTTACAAACTCCTCTAAATGAGGAGAAAAGCCTCAAGAGAAACAAGGAACGGGTCACTCCCTCAAGAAGAGCAACACCATAGGCGTATGCAAAGACAAGCCAGGCAAAGAGACAAAGAATAAATCCTGTTTCGGAACAGGAATATACAGAAGAGACAGTTGATGTTACACTCAATGAAAGAGAAGGGAGAATGCATGCCACTCCCTCTAGAGGCATCCTAGAACCATCCACATCACATACCCAGATATTGGAAAGACAAAAAAGTGTGGAGGTATCCTCTTTAGGATGCCAGCAGACAAGGACCAGGACATCAAAGAAAGATATAAAGAGATAAAGGCCAAGAATGAGAGGCTGAAAGCCCAGACCTATGCATAATACTTGAACATGACCCCTACCAATCAAACAAGGCTTATGTCAGCCTATGATCTAAAAGAGGGGAAGATGCAAATGACATTCATGAAGCCCACTACTCAACAACCAAGAACAACATCAGACTTCAAAAAGATAGAATTTGAAGTACTGGCAAAGAGCATTCATCCTATTGACCAATTGAGCTGCACAAGCAAACAAGAGAGATGATTTACTCCACCTTGACAAGGAAAGCCATCGCTTCCCACCAATTGCAAAATTCCCTTAATAATATATCAGCACAGTTCCAGTTGGGAAAGGCCTCTACACATGCCAAAGTGTTAGGGTCCCACCCTAACCCCCTTATTTAGGTCATGGGATCACGTCATAGTCAAGAGTCAATAAAGCCCATATTAATATTTGTAAGTGGTTAACCCACAATTAATGACGGGACCACAGTTAGTTGCAAATGGGCGATAGTAGTAGATTAAGGGTAAATGGGCGGTAGTATTAGATAGATGGTATTAATAAAACCCACGGTATTGGCCCGTGGTATTGCATGTATGAGTCATATATAAAGGATAGAGACTCCCTGCGAGGAGTATCGTGTCTTTTTTTGTAATCGAGCTCTGCTCTATTGGAGGTTGCCCCCTCGAAGAGGCCTGTGAACATTTCTCTCTGAGTAATAAAATCATTGCTATTCTGTGTTCTGGGTGTATTTTCTACGCATATTCTGTGTTCTGGCTATTTTTTCTTCGCATATTCTCTGTTCGGTACTACTTTGCAGGTTAAGAAGCATAACAAGTGGTATCAGAGCACTTTCCAGGGCTCGGT
>APFE030247310.1:63100-78130 GCA_000404065.3 Pinus taeda | reverse complement strand
TCTCTGGAAGATGCAACTTGGGACCCAGCCACTATTCTTCAGCAGTTTCCCCAGCTTTAGCCTTGAGGACAAGGCTAGTCTTAAGGGGGAGGGCATGTTACCCTAACCCCCTTATTTAGGTCATGGGATCACGTCATAGTCAAGAGTCAATAAAGCCCATATTAATATTTGCAAGTGGTTAACCCACAATTAATGACGGGACCACAGTTAGTTGCAAATGGGTGATAGTAGTAGATTAAGGGTAAATGGGCGGTAGTATTAGATAGATGGTATTAATAAAACCCACAGTATTGGCCCATGGTATTGCATGTATGAGTCATATATAAAGGATAGAGACTCCCTGTGAGGAGTATCATGTCTTATTTTGTAATCGAGCTCTGCTCTATTGGAGGTTGCCCCCTCGAAGAGGCCTGTGAACATTTCTCTCTGAGTAATAAAATCATTGCTATTCTGTATTCTGGGTATATTTTCTTCGCATATTCTGTGTTCTGGGTATTTTTTCTTCGCATATTCTCTGTTCGGTATTATTTTGCAGGTTAAGAAGCATAACACAAAGGTACAAGAATCAAGTCCTTAGAGGACTTAGTCATTGAGTTGGGACATGATCCCAAAGATGTAAAGGCTACATAAAAATTAATAAGGAAGAAGAATGATGATATAGATGCTCTGAAGAAGTAGTTCAAGATTCCTTAGTTTCATCACCCACAAACAGTAGAAGTCTTGGAGGCACAAAAAGGACATGAAGAGCTCATGGACTTGGTCCTAAAACTAAATGACCAACTAAAAGAGACAAAGAAGGAGTTGGACATTTTAATTCAGTCTAAGCAAAGTGACCTGGCAACAACTTCCACAACCGCCATTCCCACAGTGACAACAGCAGTTCCTTCTACATTGGCAGCATCATTGGCACCAACAGTTCCACCTTCCACAGTACTGCCAATCACAACTGAATCTACAGCAGTAGGCACATCTACAGAGAAAACAATAGAGCTAGTAAAATCCATGGAGGAGATGTCCATCCAGGCAACAGAGCTCAAAAGGCTAAAGGAGAAAGTAGCAAGCTTAGAAACTCACTATAAGCTTGCCCAAATTCAACAAAGAGAAGAAAAACAAAAATCCCTAAGGATGGGTGAGAAAATCAAAGTCCTAGAAAAATATTTAACACTGCAAAAGCCACTAGGATAGACCAAAGAAATGCTTTGGCCCAATATCATTGGCTTTGTCAATGATATTTGACCATCAATTCAAGTTATATTTGAGCAAACTGAATTGGTAAAGATAGCCACTGAGGCTATTTAGAAAGTAAGTGAAGAGTTAGGAGATTGTTATGTTCCTATACCAATAGGTGTCATAATTTATGATTGACTTAGTTTATCTCTGTAATATGTACATACCTTTGCTTTCTGCAAATGTTTTCCATATTTGTAAAACATCAAAAAAATAAAAAATGTAAAGAGGGTATGTCCTAAAAGAAAAGCAATGACTAAAAAAGAATGAAAATAGGTCAAAAAAGATGAAAATGAACCCCAAGAAGAAAGAAAAAGACCATGGAAGTGTGCAAGTCAAAATGCCACTACCATTTACTTTGATGTAGAATAAAAAGATTGTGTGCAGCTTGTTACCTTTTCCATAATCCATGGATAGTCAAACAGTGTAAACTTGGGTATTTCATGTTTTGAATTTCTTGTTTATAGATAGAGAATAAAATCTAGCCAAACTGTTTAATCTTGACAGATAAGTAGATAGGTAGAGAAATAAAAGGAGCTCAACAGTTTAATATGAGCCCTTGGATGTAATAAGGATAGACTTAGATAGATTTCCACTGTAAAAGAAAAGAAAATTTTGATAAGGGTTTGCTAGTTCAAGTGCACCCTAATAAAAAGTAGAAAAAATGGTAGGATGTGTAGGTGGGTAAGTAGATGAATGGTTGCAGAATTATGCATGATGAATGTTTAGTTAAAACTTGTATCATTTAATTTCATCATCATATTGCTTTAAAAGTATGGATAACAAGGAGACATTTACAAAGTCAAGTGACTAATTTCCTCATTCATTTTACCCCTTATTTCACTAATTTCCCACAATTAACAATCAAGGTACCTAAAACCTTAAGTTAAAGGGGCTCAAAGCATTTCTCTGACTTTTGGAGGGACCGAACCCTCAACCCAATAACTTATAGGTTATAAGTGCTAAAGCCCCTTATCAACATTCACCCCCTCCATAATTCATTCATTTTCCCTAAAAACCCCCTTATTCTAAGGTAAAATCACTATTTTCTTGGGAAAAGTAATTACCCCCATATAAAAACCCACAAATTCACTTAAGCCTAAGTTATGATGTTCAAATGCGGAAATGTCAATATACTTAAAAACACATTGTACTTAGCACGTTTCCATTGTCATATTAACATCTAATTTTATTTATGTATTTAAATCCCGAAAATACACCCCTTTCCCATATACATTATTAAAAATTCCATATGTTAATATCCTGCCCCAATGGTTTGAAAAATAAACCATAATAAAATAATTAGATGGATTAATTAATCAATCTACGAGTAATTAAGAGCCATAACCCTCTGCCACGTTAAAAGGGATTAATTAGTCAGATTATGATTAATTAATAACCATCCTCCAATCAAATCATCCCCAACGTCATTAAATTTGCCTAATCCATGATTATTATCCCGTTGGTCCTCTCCATTAATTCCCGATCAAGTCATTGCCCCAACCACCATACGATATGGCCCCTTTAGATCTAACGGCTCACACTCATATCGGGCGACCCCCCGATGCCGACCTTTACCCGCCCGATTTAAGTTGTTTTACTATTCATCCCGCTGCTACGTGTTGCCCGATGAATGGCATCGGGCGGGCCTCTCCCAGTACCACCAAGCTCTCATAAGCAGTGCGATAGATTTTGCCTCCCGCCTCCTTTTACCACCTCTACTAAACGACAAAACGTCACTTCTGCTAGCTATCGCCAACTGTCAATTTCGATTATAGCTGTCAAAACATTGACTTTGCAAATAAAACCAGAAATACTCATTATTTTTATTTCACCAAGAAAAGAACCTTCTGTTCCCCATGCACAATCAGATTATCTACAAATTGTCACCCTACTTCCAACCGTCAACCTCCAAAAGCCACTGAACTCTAGATTATCATTGCAGACCCGTGCGGTCCCTGCGAAAAGTGCACCAATGCCATTTTTCCGTTCATACAACCAAAACCAAGTATTTACCCCTTTTCAACTAAGAAACCCTATTTTCATACTGAACCTGGGCTAAATTGCTGTAAAAATTAAGTAATTTAGTGAAATTAAGCTGTTTGATAGTCTTGGTACTCTTTGAGACGACCCACTTTTCCATAGTTCCTTGAAATTCTCTGCCCTCGTCCTTGAATCCACAACAACCAAGAATGGTCGCCCCAATCTCCTTACATATCATGCCAGTTACCACTCCCCACAGAGATATAGACCATCTTCCCCTAGTTGACAAAGATTTTCAGATAAAAGACCTCACCTTTGATGAAACCCCTCTAAAATTTTATTGCAGATACCAAGACAATTATTTGAACCATGCAGATAAGATAGGCTTCTGTGAATCAAACCTGCCCAAATACCAATTCCTCAGTGTTCATGTCTTCTCGGAAATTATTCACTACTGTCATGCAAGCTATGACCCTACCATGAGAGCTGTGATGTCCCCAGACCAAAAATTCATGCTCACCATCACTCCTGAATCCATAAATGAAATGTTATAGTTATAACCTGGTCAAGTTCTCACCCCCCTTATCATTGCTGATTTGCTTGAAAGATTCTCTAAGCTATCAAGTTCCAGAAGTACCCAAATCCTCTAGACTTTCATTATTGAAGAAAAGAACATACCAAAAGACCCCCCTCCTTATGTGTCAGTTGTCTTTTTTGAGTTGGGTAAAGATATTACAACAATGATATCATGCATTTTAGGTTTTACCACTAATGAATATGTAGATGAGATTGTTTTTTCCTACATGTCCATTTTATCCCTGGTCAACCTCTTACAGTCAAGTTTGATTATGCAAAATTCATCGCAGATAAGATGCATGATCACTTTATGAGATTAGAAAATGAAAGAGTATTCCAATATTCATCAGTCTTGTATCATTTATTTCTCTACTACCAAACTAATAAGTTTCCCTTCTCTATCCAAAAACTTGATACTAAGGGGAACCCTAGATCTGTCATCTTTTTTACCTCTCTATTCCGTAGGTCAAGTTCTTCTCACTATCCATACATAGATTTTATTGACCTATTTGTGCATCTAGTGATTACAATGTTATTAGGAAGTCCCCCTCCCAGAATCAATGCAGATATTAAGAGGGTTCTCCAGTTGTCCAAACAATACAAAGTAGGGGATTGGTACTTGTACCAAAACCATACTGAAATCAGAATTTATGGGTGTGAGTTGCCTCCTTACAAATCACCTAGTAATCTCCCCATACGATTATTTGCTCTGGAGTACTATAGGAAAATGATCAATTCTGATGAGATTCACTTTGTCAAAACCAAGAAGAAGGCCTAGCTAAGAATAAAAGATCATCTAGGCCCATTCATTTGTAATAATAGAGAAGCAGGAAAGGAGGCAGATGAAATCCTCCAAAGATTGAGATTAAAGCAGAGTTTCATCTGGGATTATGACCCCCACAACTTCATTTGTAACAGAAAGCAGAAACATAAGCTATCTCCTTATATCCACCATAGGACCCCAGAAATTGAACAATATGATAATCAAACTGAATGGGTGGAAGCCACTCTGGTAGATCAAGATAACACACAAGTTGCAGTTGACAATGTATTGGTGGATTTAGAAAGAAGTGTTAATGAAGATTCGTTTGTACATGTGCCAGGAGAAACTTCATCACAAATACAGTCACTGGAACACAATGGACATAATTCAAAACAAGCAGGGCCATTAGACCAACCAGAATCATCAAAACAATAGGATCTATCAGAATAACAAGAAGAATCTGAACAACCAGAAATCTCAGAGTAGCTTGCTCAACTTGAACAAATCATGAGCAATCCTCCTGTCTTGCAGACTCCTCTCAATGAGGAAAGAAACCTTAAAAGAGACAGAGAGGAGGCCACTCCTTCTAGCAGGCCTATAGATCAAACTTTTGCTAAAATGAAAAGGTTAAACCCATATTCAGAACAAGAGTACACTGAAGAAACAACAGGCCACCCAATGATAGAAAGGACGGGAAGTGGGCACACTATCCCTTCAGGAGATTCACCATCCACCTCACAGTTCCAGGTATTAGAAAGACAACAGAGCACATAAGTGTCTTCATTCAGAGCTCCTTCATAATAGAGCCTGGATATTAAAGAAAAATATAAAGAAATCAAAGCAAGGAATGAAATATTAAAAACTGCAAAACTATGCCCATTATTTGAAGATGGCCCCAATAAACCAAACAAGGCTGATTTCAGCCTTTGATATAAAGGAAGGAAAGATGCAGATGAGCTTCCTAAAGCCAACTGTGCAATAGCCAAGATCCATGGTTGATTATTTAAAGACTGATTTTGAAGTTTTGGCAAAGGAAATTCATCCTATTGACCAAATAGAACTGCACAAACAAACTAGAGAGATGGTGTATTCTACATTGACTAATAAGGCCATCATAGCACATCAATTGCAAAAATCATTGAACAATACCTCTGCACAGCTCCAACTGGAAAAAGCATCCTCTCAGGCTAAAGACACTAGGATAAAAACTTTAGAAGATTTGGCGATAGAGTTGGGACATGATCCCAAGGATGTCAAAGAAGCAGAACCGTTGATTAAAAAGAAAAATGATGATATAGCTGCATTGAAGAAGCAGCTTAAGATCCCTCCTCTCCACCATCCTCAAACTACAGAAGTTATAGAGAGACAAAAAGAGGAAGAACTTATGGACCTGGTACTTAAGTTAAATGATAGGTTGAAAGAAACTGAGAAGGAATTGGAAAAAGCAATACAGTCTAAGCAGAGTGAGCTGGCCACCACTCCTCAGACTATTATACCAACAATTTCTACAGCAGTACCCTCCACTCTGACAATTTCCTTGGTGCCAACACTTCCACCAGTGACAGCATTACCAGTAGCAGGGACTATTTCAACCACAGATACATCAACCAGTGCAAGGACATCAACAGAAAAAATAGATGAAATGATTAAAGCCATGGAACAAATGAGTATCCAGGCCATAGAATTGAAAAATATCAGAGAACAAAGGACAAGTTTGGAAACAAACTATGAGCTTGCACAAATTCAAAATAAAGAAGAAGAACAAAAAAACAAAAGGATGGAGGAAAGAATCAGATTCCTGGAGAAGGATTTAACATTAGAAAAACCATTGGGAGACATGAAACATATATTGTGGGCCAATATCATTGATTCGATCAATGATATTTGGCCTTCTATCTAGGTAATCTTTGAATAGACCGAATTAATAAAAGTAGCTATGGAAGCTATACAAAAGACTAAAGAAGAACTTGGAGATAAACCTGAAGAGTAAAACCAGTTGATTGATTTTTTAAACAGCAGAAATAGGTACCAGTTGGATGAGTTAGAGATTGAGGATAGAACAACGACCATTATTGAAATAAAGAAAGTTCTTAATAAGAGGAACTTAATGCTTAATTTAGAGAAAATGTGTCAAAGTATTCAGGCAGACATAGATAGCTTCATGTTGAAATATGGCATTTTAAGAGAGAAAGGCCTTCCTAGCCTGATGGTTATACATGACAAGTTAATGACACAGGAAGACTATATCGAGAAATTAGTTCTTTAGCAGTAAAAGCATTACCTACAGGAAAGGTACTTTATGGTGGTATAGATAATCTATTCTACATAGAGCATGAAATAAAACATCTATTCACCAGCAAACCCAATTTTGCTAAGTAGACAGAAGCTGATGAAGTTTACAGGAAGATGATCAAGGTGAAATTGCTCGATAACGAATGGTGGACCAGTTTGACTGACTTACTGGAGAAAAAAATGTTTACTATGGTAAATTCTGGTAATACAGGATGAAAGGATGAAACAACACAAGTAAAGAGTATCAGCAGGTAAAGAGTATCAGTTGGTGAAGGTAAGAGTGAATCCAACACATAACTACTAAGGCAATTGCAAGAGCCAAGTCTAAATTCCAACAGCCAGCACATTCACAAATAAAGGGACAACAAACAATCTATTTTCCATCTATCTCTATCTTCGTGTTGAAGATATTTTTTGCTTCCTAGATTAATTCTCATATAGTTATGAAATATTTTGTATCAAATTTTGTATAAATACTTCACAAGTTGAAGTAAATAGGGTGGATTAAAAAAACATTTCTGTAGACTTTTGTTTTGAGCTAAAGGAGCAAATGTAATCAAGGCTAGACTAGTTTACTAGATTAAATAAAGCTAAGGACATTTCACTCGATTCATGTGCACTGTGGGAAACAAATAAGTATCATTTCTCTGAGTTTGATTATTGTTTTCTTTTATGTTATGAAATATCATATGTGTTTTGTATAATTCTTAAAATAAAAAAAGGAATAATATCATCAGAACTAGCTTAAATGTTCTCTGTTTTAACTGCTCCCTTAATAGAGCTGATTAAAAATGAAACCTATAAGTCTCAAATAAGAAAAACCTTAAACTTCGTTGAGAATGAAGACTCTATCAACTTGTTTGATGGTCAACCTGAGCTTATATTCAGACCTGATGTTAATGGAAAACCACTATGTTTAGGGACAAAAGGTCCCCTAGGGTATTGGGTCAATACCCTAGTAGAGCGGGGGTTATCTACAAAGAAAAAAAAGCATTCCATACAACCATGATACTAATATAAACAAACTACGCGAAGAGAGGTGCACCTGGGGGTCCTTCGTTTGGGTAGATCTAGCCAGGGTCCAAACCCTCTCGGAGTTCCTTTCGATCCTTCAACTTGCAAGGCAATCAATTCAAGGAAGCATAACAGTACATGGACCAAGCATCATAAGAAAATCAACTTCATAGCATATTGAAAGGTAGTTAGTTATACAATTGAAACAACCATTTCATATGTAAATCATAGCATTAATCTCATAAGCATGAAGAAGATTAATATCAGGAACAAGACAAGTGTTTCTTTTATTATAGATAACTAAAATACAGTAAGGAATGATTTCACCTATGTCTTCCTTTCGCAGGCTCCAAGTGGAACTGTCCTCTGGATTTGTCCAATCTCAAGCCTTCAACAAACTCCTTCCATGGCTCACTCAAGGATATCTCAACCAATGGAGATACATCATAACTCAAGGAAACAAGGGTTTCGTGTAATGGTGGAAGTGTTGGAAGCACAAGGATATTCAGACCTGATCAAGGATAATATCAACAGAGTGATTTTTCTCTCTATTCTCTCCTCACTTAGGCCTTCCCATTGAAGCCTTTTTATACTTCTCCCAAAGCAGTTTTTTCATTGGGAATTCATTGGGCACAGTTGGGCCATGGGCACTAATAGGTAATCAACAGGTAAAACCCGTGATATCCACCCGAAATTAAGGAGATTTAATTTTTTTAAGTGTTTTAAGACATATACGTGGGTTGGGTATACACAAACTCATGTACACACGTGTTTAGCTCAGGGCAATGTCACGTACAGGGAGTAAAACACTTTTTTTAAGTATTTGGACCAGGTCTGGAAGGAGGGGTTGCCCTAGGCCATGAGTGCAGCATCACAAACATCAAAAGTGATATTTGGAGCTATAACACACTAGAAGGAGGAATACCACCCTTTTATATTAGCCTTAGCATTCATGATAATCTTACATAATGAAATGTTAGATTCAGGAGCTTCACAAAATTTAATGCCTAAATTAGTTATGGAAAAATTAAACTTGGACATCACTAGACACTACAAGGACTTGTTTCATTTGATTCAAGTTAGGTAAAGTGTCTAGGATTAATTAAGGACCTGTGTGTTTCCTTAGTAAAATATCCTGATAAAACCATTCTCATGGATATAGTAGTGGCTGATATCCCACCTAAATATGGCATGCTATTGTCTAGATCATGGGGAGCTAAAATCCAAGGATCTTTGCAACTTGACATGTCATATGCCACAATCTCAGTCTTTGGACAACCAAAAAAGTTGTACAAAGAGACCCTAATGAAATATGTGGTGAGTAACCGGGATAGACCCCAAAACTTTCCTATTTACTCCATGCATTCTAACATTTATTATTTCATTTTGTATAATGTTGAACAAACACAACAAACTACTTCAAACATAATTATTTTAAAACCAAAAGAAATTGCAGTTACAACTGAAAATGAAACTGTCCAAACTCAAGAGCTTTCAGATAAAAAAGATGATCAAAACACCTCAAACAAGGAAATTTTTCTTCTCCCTGATAGTGAAAATTATGAACATGAGATATTATGGCACCTTCAATTTGATGGATCAGTGAATAAGTTAGGAGTAGAAGCAGGAGTATGGATATATAATCTGGAGAATGATCACTCAAAGGGCCATGTTTACAGACTAAATTTCAAATGAACTAACAACATGGTTGAGTATGAAGCACTTCTTTTAGGCCTTAAATTAGTTAGAAAGTTAGGAGCTATAAGAGTTTCTATTATGGGAGACTTTGAATTAGTGATAAATCAGATTAAAGTTTTATATATGACCAAAGACCCTAGATTAAGTTATTACAAAGGAACTATTATAGATATACTAAACACTTTCCTAGAAACCAAAGTTGTTGTAATTCCTAGGAAGCATAATATGTCGGCTCATAGTTTAGTAATGTTTGCCAGCACTTGTAAGTTACCATTCCAACCTAACCATCAGTACACTACTGAGGTTAGGCACAGACCGGCTATCCCAAATAACTTGAAAAACTGGTAAGTATTTGCTAATGACAAACAGATAAACAATTTTTTAACCTTAGAGGAAGAATTTGTAAATATTAATATAAATACTGACATAACAGTATATCATGATTTCGAAGATAAAGTAGAAATTAATAAAATAGAAGATGAAAATATAGATAGAAATTATCCCACTAAATTTACCAATTTAGATGTAGAAAACCTAAAGCAAGTTGAAATTGATGAGATAATTAACGAAGATTCTAAAATCATTAATCTCAAAGACAACTTTTTGCCCAAAGGATTGACCCCTTTGAAAGACTTGTTTTATTCAAATCATGTCCCTAGAAAACCAAAAATGTAACCCTTAAAATTTGATATAGAGAAGTGCAATATAGGCACTAAGGAAAATCCAAAATTGATCAAACTTTCAAAGACCTTACATCCTATTGAAAGAGTGAAATACCTTGATTACTAAAGGAATTCCAAGATGTCTTTGCTTGAAGTTATGAGGACCTCAAGTCCTATGACACCAGCATAATACAACACACCATCCCCATAAGAGAAAGCTAGAAACCTTTCAGGCAGAAGCTTAGGAGGATTAATCCCATCCTATTGCCTTCTATTGAAAAGGAAATCTCAAGGATGTATGAGGCCAAGATAATAGCACCAATTAGATTCTTTGATTGGGTTTCAAATTTGATGCCAACAAGGAAGAAAACTGGTGAGATCAGACTTCGTGTTGATCTCAGGAATCTTAATAAAGTTTCACTCAAAGACAATTACCCTCTCCCTAAAATGGACCATATATTACAAAGGGTAGTAGGGTCAACCATAATCTCATTATTGGATGGGTTTTCTGGTTACAATCAAATTTTAGTTCACCTAGATGACCAGGCTAAAACAACATTCACTACTCCTTGGGGCACATTCATATATGTGAATATGCCTTTTGGATTAAAGAATGCAGGGGCTACTTTCCAAAGAGCCATGGACATAGCTTTTTATAAGGAGATTCATGACTTCCTAGTAATATACTTAGATGATATCATTGTATTTTAAAAGATCTGATAAACAATACTTGGATCATCTAAGGCGAGTCTTCATCAAATGTAGGAAGTATGGAATTTCTTTGAATCCCAATAAATCTTTATTTGGGTTAGAAGAGGGAAAGTTATTAGGCCATATAATTTCTAAATATGGTATTTGAATTGATCCTGCAAGAATTGAAGCCATCTTACAGATACAACATCCTAGGAGCATCAAGGAATTACAAGCCTCATTAGGAAAAATCAACTTTCTTAGGATATTTATTTCTAACTTAGCAAAGTTAATTAGATCATTGAATAACATGTTGAAGAAAGATTCGACCATAAAATGGACCATTGAAGCTAAAATATCCTTTGAAGATATTAAGCTAGCCTTAACAAAAACACTAGTTTTGGTGAGTCCAAAGTTTAATAGGGATTTCATTATATTTTCCTTTGGTTCATAACACACAATTGTTGTAGTTCTACTGCAGAAAAATGATGAGGGTTATGAACAACCTATTGCCTTTTTTAGCAAAGCCTTGAGAGATGCCCCTTTAAAATACAATATAATGGAAAAGCAGGCCTTTGCTTTGGTCAAAGCTATCAAAGATTTTAGAGTTTACATTTTATATTCTCATGTAATAGCCTATGTTCCCAATGCAGTAGTCAAGGATTTCCTAACTCAGGATGGTCCATATGGAAAGAGAGGGAAATGGATTGGTACTATATTAGAATATGACCTAGAAATCAAACCAAAAAAGCTAATCAAAGGCCAAGGTTTACCTAAGCTCATCGCTGAATCGAACTGTCAGGCCTTAGATATAAATTTTATTGCATAAACGGATAATGGAGAGGAGATGGTGACTCCACAAATCATTCAGGCCTTTATTGAATCACCATGGTATGCTGACATCATATATGTTTTACAAAATCTACAAGCTCCTCCTCAATTACCCAGGACCAAAAGTAGATTTTTAAAAATAAAATCTTTAAAATTTCGCATAATTGACAATGCTTTGTTTTAGAGGAATCATGAAGGTACCCTTCTTAACTGTTTATTGAAAGAAGAATCTGACAAGATGTTACAAGAGTTTCATGCAGGTGACAGTGGAGGACATCTTTACTAGAAAACCACTGCTAACAAGATTCTTAGAGCCAGTTTCTATTAGCCTACTTTGTTTTCTAGTGTAAAGAGATTTGTAACCTCCTATCATAAATGTCAGATTTTTGAAGGAAAGAAAAATATTTTACCATTGCCCTAAAAACCGATCTCTGCTAAAGCACCTTTTCAACAATGGGGTCTTGACTTCATTGGTAAAATCCACCCACCTTCCTCTACCCAACACAAATGGATCCTCACTGCTACAAATTATTTTACTAGATGGACAGAAGCCATACCATCAAGGCAAGCCACTGACATTGTTATAATAACCTTCCTTGAGTCCAACATCCTATCTAGATTTGGGTGTCCAACCAAGATCATCACTGACAATGCAACAACTTTCAAATCTAGGAGAATGATTGATTTTTGTAACAAGTACCATATAACTTTGGGCCAATCCATAGCTTATTACCCCCAAGGAAATGGACTAGCGGAGTCCTCAAACAAAATTCTGGTAAATATCATCAAAAAATTGTTAGAAGATAACAAGAAAACATGGAAAAAATTAGTAAATTCCTTATGGGCAGACAGGCTGACCATAAAAAAATCGATCGGTATTAGTCCTGATCAACTAGTTTATGGAATGGAAGTTGTTTTCCCCTCTTCCTTGGGAACACCAGCGATGAAGTTGTTCCAAGAGTTGCAAGTTGAACCAAATGACATCCAAAGAAGAATCAACCAAACAATTCATTTACAGTAGACCAGGGAAGAAGTGTACATCATATCTCAAGTTGTGCAGGAAAGGATCAAGAAGAATTTTGATAAAAGGACTAAGGCATAATATTTTTATCTAGGGGACAAAGTTCTAAGATGGGATTCAAGAAGAGAGGATAAAGGTAAACATGGGAAGTTTGATTTCCTATGGAAAGGCCCATCTATCATTTATGCTTTCAGAGGCAATAATGCTTTTTTCCTTAGAGAATTGATGGCATAGAAGCAGAAGGAGGACCAATAAATAGTTGAATGATCAAACATTATGTTATGTAACCAGCTCAAGAAAAAGATAGAAAAGATAGATCAACGCCTTAGAATTCAGCCTCTTCGAGGGGGAAACCTCCTTTACATTACATAAATGAACAATTCTTTGATGATAAAAATGACAAAACCTCCTTTCTAAATATAGGAGTCTAAGGAGTCACAATATAACCCAGCTGACCTAACATAATAATATAAAGCCACAAAAATAACAATAGAGGGATTCTATGGGGCACAGTAATAACAATATGGGGGCAATAGGGGCACAACAATATTATAAGGGGTACAACTACCATAGTAATGGGGTAATCACTAGTATTATAGGGACCCAACATGCCCCTCTCCTTCAAAAAAAGTGTTGTCCTCAATGCTTGAGTAGTTATGGATACTTCTGTATAAAATTCTCATCCTCCCATGTGGAATATTCCACAGATAAGTTCTTCCACTTGATAAGATACTCCGAAATTGATCGATTTCGTAGCTGTCGAGATCTTGTTTCTATGGCTGCTTCCGGTTCCAATATAATTTTTCCTTCCTCGTCAAGTTCTGCCAATATTGTTTGAACTGGGAGCTTGTCACCTATAACCTTCTTTAAACATGAAACATGGAAAACTGAGTGCAATCGAGAAGCTGTAGGAAGCTCCAATTTGTATGCCATAGTACCAATCTTTTGCAACACCTTGTACGGACCATAATACTTTGGTGATAATTTATTATCCTTCTTAGCTTGCTTGAGGGACATTTGCTTATATGGTTGTAGCCGTAGGAATACCCCATCACTTACATCAAAACTTCTTTCACTGCGATGTTGATTTGCCTATTGTTTCATTCTATTCTATGCCAACACGAGGCTATCCTTTAAGAGTTGGAGGACTTGTTGTTGATGTTCGATGTGATGTTCCACTGCCTGAACCTTAGAATTTTCTCTTAAATATGATGTGATGGATGGTGGTTGATACCCATAAAGTGCCATAAATGGGGTCATTTTTTGTTGCTGTATGGAAGGAAGTGTTATGCCACCATTCAGCCAGAGGCAACCATTTGACCCATTGTGTCTGTTTATCAATACAAAGCAACGAAGATATCCTTCCAAACATTTGTTTACTATCTCAGTTTGCCCATCAGATTGAGGATGATAAGATGAGCTATGAGCCAACTGAGTACCAAGACAAGAAAATAATTCTGTCCAAAAATTTCCAGTGAAAATGGGATCTCTGTCACTTACAATAATCTTTGGGTTTCCATGTAGCTTTTGAATTGTTTCCATAAATGCAGTAGAAACTGTACTGGCTTTAAATGGATGTGATAATGCACAAAAGTGTGCAAACTTGGTAAGTCTGTCAACTACCACCATGATGACACCCTTTCCCTCAGACTTGGGTAAACCTGTGATAAAATCCATTGAAACCTCCTCCCAACGTTGGCTTGGAATGGATAAAGGTTGTAATAGACCTGGTGCCTTAATTGTTTCAACTTTATTTTGTTGGCAAACCAAACATTCCACCACAAACGTTTGAATATCTGATTTAAGGCCATCCCAAAAAAATTCCTTCTTAACCCTATGGTAAGTTTTTAAAAATCTTGAGTGCCCCCTAAGGGAGAAGTGTGCAATTCCATAAGAATCTTTTGTTTGAGTTGCAAATTCTTACAGAGGTATAAACGATCTTTGTACCATAACGAATCATTTTTCCAGCTAAATGTATCAGATGTACTAGAATCTTGTTGTAACTTTTGAATAAGTGCCCACACTTCATCATTCTTCCATTCCTCCCTTGCTTCTTTTATCTAGTCTGGTTGGATAATAGAAATGGTGCACAAAAATGCTCCCACATTCTCATCCTTTCTTGAGAGTGCATCTGCCACCACATTTTGCTTCCCTTTCTTGTAGATGATTTCAAAGTCATAACCCAACATCTTTGCAACCCACTTTTGTTGCTCTTTAGAGGATAATATTTGTTCTAAAAAGTATTTAAGGCTATCATGATCCATTTTTACCTT
>APFE030247310.1:43212-60260 GCA_000404065.3 Pinus taeda | reverse complement strand
CTTTCACTTCTTGAACATTTTTCTTCTTGATATGTCCTTCTATCTCAATAGTTTGAGGAGTGGTAATTCTTGCCAATGCTTTACAAGATATGGTTTGATTCATTTCTTCTATCTCTGGGGTTGCATCTTGGCGTATATCCTCTTCTTTTGATGTTTCTTGATCCTTTTCTTCCTCCTCTTCATACTCTATGTAAAATAATTTCTTCTCAACACACTTATGACCTTTAGTGCATTTGCTATCACAATTGTAACAAAGCCCTTTTTCTCTTTTTTCTTCCAATTGTTGTGGTGTAACCCTTGTAGGTTGTGGAAGGCTAGGAGAAACAACACTTCCATCTTCATAGCTGTGAGGAGTAGAATTCATTGTTGCCATAATTTTACTTTCTAGTATGTCACAAAGCCCTTTTACTCTTTGCAATTGTTGTGGTGTTGCTCTAAAGAAGGTGTTGCTCTTTGTATCCTCATAATGTGCTATCATTTCCTCCGTGAAAATTGACCACGTAACAAGTTTTTTACGAGAACAAAGCCCTTTATACCATAAAAATTGATCTGGTTCTAAATATGAAGATGCAATACATACCTTTTGTAACAATTGTACACCATGTAGATCAAAATATTGCTCCATCTGACATATCCAATTTACTGGATCCTTGCCATCAAACTTCCTCATCTTGCTTTTTCTTGATTTTAGGAGCTCGATCTTGAAATGACTGTAACTCTGTACTTGCAGATCTTTAAGTTCTGAAACTATGACTTGTAGTAGTCCTCTACGTCTTCTTTCCAATGCCACCAGTCTGACCCCAATTGGATTCTCCAATGAAGAGTTATACCAATTCTCCCACAGTGACCTGATTATAGACTAATTCAGTAGATCGAACTTGTACGACATTCCACGTGTCACTGTTTCTACCTCTGAATCTAAAAAATGCACACAAGAAACTAAAGTCCGTCCTCTTTTTGTACCTTCTTACGAAATTGTAATCCGATCCCCAGAGAGAAAGTTATGACGCTTTTCCCCAGGTCACCTGTTTGGAATGTAATTCAGGATTCTGCAAATAGACCAACTTCCTCAGATCATATCTCCGAAAATATCACTTGAAAATCTCTGAAATTCGGACCCAAGATTCAGCACCAATTCTTCTCAAATGGGTTTTTTTTGCGACTTCTGAAACGTCACAGAAAGAAAGTTATAGCGAAAATTCCACGATGACCTGTTTGGAGCAGCGAAACCCTAGAATCCAAAGCTCTGATACCAAATGTTATGAAACCAGCTCAAGAAAAGATAGAAAATATAGATCAACGCCTTAGAATTCAGCCTTATCGAGGGGAAACCTCCTACATTACATAAAATGAACACATTTCTTGGATATATACAAATGAAAAAGACCTCTTTCTATATATAGGAGTCTAAGGGCTCATAACATTAATCAGAGCCGACATAACAATAATAATGTAAGGGCACAATAATAACAATAGTGGGCTTCTATGGGGCTCAATAGTAACAATATGGGCACTACATGGGTACATCAATATAATAAGTGGTTTTTACTAATAATAATAAGGGGTTACACTAGTAGTATAGGGGCCTAACAAGTTCAGTAGAGCAAACTTGTACGACGTGCCACGAGTCACTGTTTCGACCTTTGGCTCTAAAAGCTATGTAGAAGAAACTGCAGTCTGTCCTCTTTCTGTACCTTTTTACGAAATTTCAATCCGATGCTCAGAGAAAAAATTATGTCGATTTTCCCCAGGTCACCTGTTTGGAATGTAATTCAGGAGTCTGCAAAAGACCAACTTCCTTAGATCATATCTCCTCAAATATAGCGCGAAAAGCTCTGAAATTCAGACCCGATCTGCAGCGGTATGTCTTCTCAAATGGTGTTTTTTTTCAACTTTTGAAATGTCGCAGAAAAATAGTTATAGTGAAAATTCCACGATGACCTGTTTGGAGCAGCAAAACCCTAGAATCCAATGCTCTGATACCAAATGTTATGTAACTAGCTCAAGAAAAAGATAGAAAAGATAGATCAATGCCTTACAATTCAGCCTCTTCGAGGGGGCAACATCCTTTACATTACATAAATGAACAATTCTTCGATGATTCAAATGACAAAACCTTCTTTCTATATATAGGAGTCTAAGGAGTCACAATATAGCCCAGCCGACCTAACAATAATAATATAAAGCCACAAAAATAACACTAGAGGGATTCTATGGGGCACAGTAATAACAATATGGTGACAATAGGGGCACAACAATATTAATAAGGGGTACAACTACCATAGTAATGGGGTAATCACTAGTATTATAGGAACCCAACACATTATATTGAGCCTAGTTACTGATTTCACTAATCATGAGTACATACTTTACTTTCAAAAAGTCTAGACTAGATTAGATGGTGATTTTTTGAAGTTGAAGCCCAAAGAGAAGGCCCTAAGCTTCAAAAGTTTTACTGCCATAAATAGTAATAATGCAAAAATATGAAAAGGGAAAGTTGCAGGATAACATCACAGCAATTCAGAAGGCCATTCGTCTACAAAGTTCTTGACATTTCACCAAGAAATTCCATCCCCAAGTGGAGCCACTATTAGGTTCCTATACCAATAGGAGTCATAATTTTTTAATGTCTAAGATTAAACCTGTAATATGTACATACCTTTGCTTTCTGCAAATGTTTTCCATATTCAAAAAATTAAGAAAATGTAAAGAAGGTATGTCCTAAAAGAATAATCAAAGGACAAAAAGAATAAAAAAGGTAAAAAAAAAAAAAAACATAAAAATATGAACCCCAAGAAAATAAAAAGGACCATGAAAGTGTGCAAGTCAAAATGCCACTACTATTTACTTTTTGTGCATAATAATGATTGTGTGCAATTTGTAACCTTTGCCACAATCCATGATAGTCAAAATGTTTAAACTTGGCTATTTCATGTTTCAATTTCATGTCTATAGATAGAGAATAAATATCTGACCAAAATGTTTAATCTTGGCAGATAATTAGATAGATAGAGTAGATAAAAGGAGCTCAACTATTTAATTTGAGCCCTTGGATGTAATATGGTTAGATTTAGTCAGTTTACTATTGTAAAGAAAAAGAAAGATGTTTGATAAGGTTTTGCTAGCTCAAATGCACCCAAAAAAGCCATTGTTCACTCTGCTATGCGACAAATGACCATTGTTCACCCATACCCGCCAATTTTGACTTTCCCGCATAAAGCCAAAAGGCCCCAAATCATTCGTTTTTATCATTTTTTTCAACTAAAAACCTCCATGCATGCACCTGTGAACGTCAAAGTTGTCAACCCACATACAATTGCACCCTAAAGACGCCACAAAGCTCCCAAATTTCCTTCCAACCTGCTTGAAGCTTTTTCAACCTTTCACAATTGCCAGTCACCCGGTTCAAACCCAGTTTTCTTCAATTATAGGTATTTAAGCCATAAATAACTAAAAAACCCTGTCAATTTCTGAACCATTCATTGAGTTCTCTTAATTAAAATAAAAAAGAAACTTTGATAACTCAAACCCACCTGGAATTAAGCCACCATTGCCCTAAAAAACTGAAAATTACCTCCCCCATTCTTAAATCCACAAGAACTGAGAATGGTTGCCCCAATTGCCATGGATGTGAGACCAATTTCCTCTCCTCACTTAGACCTAGACCACCTCCCCCTAGCTGATAAAGATTTCCAAATCAAGGACACCTCTGTCCATAAATCCCCTCTCAAATTATACTACCAATATAGAGACCAATACCTAAACCATGCTAATAAAATTGGTCTTTGGGAGTCCAATTTACCAAAGTACCAATTCCCTGAAGTTCATATTTTCCCAAAAAATGTCCATTTCTACCATGCAAACTATATCCCTAGCCAAAGAGCAGTGATGTCCCCTAACTAGACTGTACTTTTCACCATCACTGCTGAATCAATTAATGAAATGCTGCAACTTCAACCAGGGCAAAACCTAACCCCTATTTCAATTGGAGACCTATTAGACCGATTCCCCAAGCTTACCACTGAAAAATTTGTTGAGATGTTCCAAACCTTCATTGTAGAATAAAATCATATTCCAAAAGATCCTCGTCCATATGTGTATACCATATTTTCCAAATTTGGCCAGGACATTGTAGCAATGATATGCAGTATCCTAGGTTATACCACCAATAAGTATATAGATGAAATCATCATGGCTTTCATGTCCATCTTCACTCCAGGACAGCCCCCTGTTGTCATTTATGATTATGCCACGTTTATAGCTAATAGGATGCATGAACAGTTTCTTAGGATGAGTAATTAGAGAGTTTTCAAGTACTCATCAGTTTTGTACCACCTTTTTCTATACTATCAAGCAGATAAGTTCCCCTTTACTCTCTAGAAGCTTGATACAAAAGGTCATCCTAGGTCAGTGATTTTTTGGACTCCATTGATCCATAAATATGACTCCCCATATTCATATACAGACTTCATAGACTTATTTGTACATCCCATTGTGACAACGCTGCTAGGAAGCCTTCCAAGAATAAATTTAGATATAAGGAGGATTTCGCAACTCTCAAAACAGCACAAAGTGGGGGATTCGTACTTGTACCAAAACCAAACTAAAATTAGGATTTATGGCTGTGAGATGGCTCCATATAAACTACCCAGATACCTCCCAATGAGGTTATTTTCTCTGGAGTACTATAGGAAGATGATCAATTCAGATGAGGTACATTTTGTCAAAGCCAAAAAGAAGGCCCATCTCAAGATAAAAGACCAATTAGGTCCCTTTAATTGCAATAGTAGAGAAGCCGAAAAGGAGGCAAACCAAATCCTTCAAAGACTAAATTTTAAATAGAGCTTCATGTCGAGATATGATCCCTTGGACTTCATCTACAATAGAAGACAGAAAAACAAGATGGCTCCCTACATTCACCACCGAATCCTTGAAATAGAAAAATATGCAAATCAATTGGAATGGGTGGAGAATACTTTGGTGGATAAGGGTAGCACTGAAGTTTCTATCGAAAACACTCTAATAGATCTAAATAAACAACTTGATGAGGGTTCTTTCCTGTAGGTGCCAGGGGAATCACAAGCCCAAGAAGAATCATAGGTACAACAAGAATCAGAAGTACTAGAAGAGTCATAAACACCAGAAGAACCAGAACAAACAGAGAAATCAGAAAGACCAGAGGCCACCATGAGTAGCCCCCCAGTCGTATAGATTCCTCTAAATGAGGAGAAAATCCTCAAGAGAAACAGGGAAGGGGCCACTTCCTTAGGAAGAGCAACATCACAAGCGTATGCAAAGACAAGCCAGGCAAAGAGACAAAGAAGAAATCTTGTTTCAAAACAGGAATATACAAAAGAGACAAATGATGTTACAAGCACTGAAAGAGAAGGGAGTAGGCATGCCACTCCCTCTGGAGGCATTCTAGAACCATCCACATCACATACCCAGACACTGGAAAGAAAATAAAGTGTGGAGGTATCCTCTTTTAGGATGCCAGCAGACAAGGACCAGGACATCAAAGAAAGATATGTTAGTGTAAGTGTCTTCACACTACCATTAGTGATCAAAATCTGCTCTTTTGCATTTCATAGTAGGAGTCCCATACTGATGAGTTTGCATTCCATTAGGTCATGGATTTACTGATGGTAGGGCTTTCTTCAAATTTTCCCCTCATGATTTGTACTTGTTGATCCTCTTCCATATATTTCAGTCATGGCTCATGTTCACTTTCCAATTCATTTCATTAGGTCTTAGGGTTTGGTCTCATTAGGTTTTAGGGTCCCACTATGGTCAAAATTTGATGATTACATGCCAATAATGAACAGGAAGGACATGAGCTGGCCAATAATGACTGCTGCTTCTAAGCATCTAATGATGTTTCCAAGCACCTGCCATTGCAAAAATCAAGTCATCATGAGCACCAATTCACCTGCAAAAGCAAAAGAGAAACAAGCACTAAAACCATAAATTCCTTTCCCACTGAGCTAGGGTTGGCTATTGGAGTAGAGGATGCATCAGAGATATCAAAAGGTATGAGGCCATTTCATATCATCAAACATCAGGTCTCCATCATTTTTCGAGAAGTCGTTCCAAGGAACAAGCCATTCACCACACATAAGGGACGAATTTTTTTTAAACTGTGTTTCTGAGCAAAAAAAAATGACCTTGACAAAGGTGAGAGAATTTTTTGTTCATCATAGTCCCAAGAAGATAAAAATCCTTCAGTTTGTACACAGGTGTCATGGTTTTGGAGAAATATCAAAAATATAGTTGCTACAAGAGAGTTAATGCACTTCTGGAGTGACCTTGGGACAATCAATCCTTCTCCTAGACAGGTTAATCAAATGACTTTGTTTATGAGTAAAATGATAACTAGACACAAATATCTTTCCAATGAGCTATCATGAGCTCAATTTAGAGTTGATTTAGACCTTCAAAAGGTGACTGCAACAACACTCTGCATTTTGGCAGCCTCATTCTGCACATTTTGACCAATCTTGGGAGATTGGACTTTTGACAGAGAAAATGAACTCCAAATTGAAACATTCAAGATGTTCTGGAAAGTAGACTCAACAATATTTCCAACAAGCTATCCTGCACCCAATTTGGACATCGGGAAGGCCTTTAAAAGAGTCCTGCAAAAATGCATTGCGCTTCTGGAAACTGGCGCTGCGCTTTGGAGTTGGCGCTACACTTCTGGAGAATTTTTGCAGTGTAAAAATGCACAGGTGCTGCGCTTTGAGGCCAGCACTGCGCTCTTGTAGGAGATGTTTTTCTTTTCCTAGGAGAGCCCCAAATCACCTCAAATCGCCAAATTTCACCACATTTCTTCAAGTTTCCCTCTTTTGCAAGCAAGTACACTAATATCTCTTGTGGTTTAGGGTTTTTATATCAAGTTTTTTGTGGTTTTTCACATCCAAAATCAAAACCTAGTTTCTAGGGAGAACCCTAGTTTCCTACAATTTACCTCATGAACTAAAACCCTCATCTCTATTAGTGCTATCCTACCATATCAACTTCTTATTTCTCCCCAAATCCCCCCTCACACATACATTTTTCCAAACTCCCTCATCCATACATTTCACCCACTACATTCCTCCACACCATTATCCATAACACTATCCATATATAACCATATTTTTCAAGCCAAGGGAGACATGGAAAAATATAGTGACTTTGAATATGAGGAGGAAAGAGATTTTAACCTGATTGAGCATGAGGATCCATAGCAGCACTTTACTCATCATGGAGGTGGCATCATTGACTTGGAGGCTCAGGATGAAAAAAACCCTCAAAGACATCATCATTCAAGAAATGGAAGCTCAAATACAATATTTGGAGGACAACTTAGAAAGAGCCAAGTTCATCATCAAATATTTAGAGCTCTAAAACAAACAATTGAGTGACAAGCAAGTCCTCAAGGAGCTGCAAATGATCAAAGCAAACAAGCAACTGGCCAAAGAGGCTCATGTCACATTGACTCTTATTGAGAAAGACATTGAAAATAATAGGGAAACTTGGTTTGAGAGGGTCAACATACATATTGAAAGACTGATTGAGAAGGCCAACATGGATAATAAGATGCTCCAACACATGGCATACCATTACATGGCTCGTAACAAAATTTGTAACATGAGGATCAGGAAGCTAAAAGCTCTGTTGAGGAGAGCCTTAGAGGGAAAGAAAGAGCAAGATAGGTTGAAGATGTTGGATGGAGCCTCCTTGGCCAACCAAAGCACTTGATGGTGGTGCTCCATGCCAAATTTGGGCAAATTCTGAGGATTTTTTGCATTTTTGAAATTTTGAAATTCTTAACACAGAAAATTTGTCGAGAAGCGCAGTGCCACCAGCGCTGTGATTTTTCTTGAGGCATCCATTGGAGAAAAGGTTGAAATTTTTGGATTCCGAATGATGAGGACATGCACCCTACAAATTTTCAAAAGTTTTGGAGCAGATCTGGTTCACCAAAAGGTCCAAAAACTACCAAAAAATGACCTTTTTGCCTCTTTTTGGACACACAGAAGAAGTCTTGGGAGATTCAAGTTTTGAGGGGGCAAATGACCTCCAAATTCAAAAATTCCAAGTGTTACATAAATTAGACTTGAACATACTTCAAATGAGCTATCATGGGATTAATTGTGCTAAGGGGAAGGCCTCCAAAAGTGTGCTAAAAGTGGCGCTGCGCTTTTGACCATTTTGCTCAGAAAATCAAAATTTTCCCTGTTTTGACTAGAATCTGATTTCTCTCTCCTCATGGTATTTTTTACTAATGTAATTGATGACATGGTATGTAATTGTGATGGAAAAATCATGTTAGAGGGTATATTCATTAGTTAGATGTGGTTTTGGAGCAAATGAATCAGTTTCCCTACTTATAGAGGCAAGTTGTTTGACTGCCTATATTCCCGATTCTTGTTTGGAAATGGTTGAAACCAACCCTCTTCTCATGGATTCGACCCCTGATGGTCAATATGAGTGGTTTTTTTGTCTATATTATGTATTTTCTTTCTCATTCCTAAGGGTTGGACTCACTTGGATGCTCTGAGCTAGATTGTACATCATTGTAAGCAGTTTGGCAAGGAAATTAATAAGACTTGCAGTTATTTTTGTGGGATTCCTATGGTATGGTGTTTCAGCATAGTTTCTTCTTTGTTACCATTTTTTTATGTGTTTTATGTATTCCATCATCTATTTAACTGCTTCTAATTGAATGATATCAAGATAGATAGGTAGATTTCATTGTTTGCAGTGCTCTACCTTGGGAAATCATTCAGTACTCTATGTTTTCTGTTGTTTGAGTAGGATCCATGATTGTCACATGCCCTCCTCAGCTCCTCACCGGTCTTAGACATCTTACCTCACTAAATTTCAAGTGCTAAATCCTATACCTACCTTGACCCATAGAACACCATGAATTCTAACCTAATTTCCTTGACCTAAAACTGCCTAGCTCCATCCGATCCACAAACACCAACAAATTCAATCAAAACACTTGAGCTACTATACCTAGCATAAAATATTGTTCCTCATCCAGTCATCTCGACTGAGATTCATAAGGAGAGAGCCCTCTCTCAACCTGGTAGGGCTAGCTACCAGGTTAAGCTTAGTTTGTGCTTACCCTAGAATCGCCTCCCTTCAGCCTGAGTTCAATCTAGGTGATAACAAGATATAAAGAGATAAAGGCCAGGAATGAGAGGCTGAAAGCCCAGACCTATGCACAATATTTGAATATGACCCCTATCAATAAGACAAGGCTTATGTTAGCCTATGATGTAAAAGAGGGGAAGATGAAAATGACATTCATGAAGCCCACTACTCATCAACCAAGAATAGTAGCAGGCTTCAAAAAGATAGACTTTGAAGTACTAGCAAAGGAAATTCATCCTATTGACCAAATTGAGTTGCACAAGTAGACATTGGAGATGATTTGCTCCACCTTGACAGGGAAAGCCATCATTGCCCACCAATTGCAAAATTCCTTGAATAATATATCAGCACAGTTCTAGTTGGAAAAGGCCTCTTCACAGGCCAAAGATACCAAAATCAAGTCCTTAGAGGACTTAGTCATTGAGTTGGGACATGATCCCAAAGATTTAAAGGCCACAAAAAAATTAATAAAGAAGAAGAATGATGATATAGCTGCTCCGAAGAAGAAGCTCAAGATTCCACAGTTGCATCACCCACAAATAGTAGAAGTCCCGGAGGCACAAAAAGGACATGAATAGCTCATGGACTTGGTCCTAAAGCTAATTGACCAACTAAAAGAGACAAAGAAGGATTTGGACATTTTAATTTAGTCCAAGCAAAGTGACCTGGAAACAACTTCCACAACTGCCATTCCCACAGTGACAATAGCAGTTCCTTCTACATTGGTAGCATCATTAGCACTAATAGCTCCACCTTCCACAACACTGCCAACCACAACTGAATCTACAGCAGCAAGCACATCTACAGAGAAAACAATAGAGCTAGTAAAATCCATGCAGGAGATGTCCATCTAGGCAACAAAGCTCAAAAGGCTAAAGGAGAAAGTGGCAAGCTTAGAAACTGACTGTAAGCTTACCCAAATTCAGCAGAGAGAACAAACACAGAAAGCCCTAAGGATGGGTGAGAAAATCAAAGTTCTAGAAAAATATTTAACGCTGCAGAAGCCACTAGGACAAACCAAAGAAATGCTCTGGGCCAATATCATTGACTCTGTCAATGATTTTTGGCCATCAATTCAAGTTATATTTGAGCAAACTGAATGGTAAAGGTAGCCACTGAGGCTATCCAAAAAGTAAGAGAAGAGTTAGGAGACAAACCAAAGGATGCTAATCGACTCATCCACTTCCTAAATAGTAAGAACAGACATGAGCTCAATGAGCTTGGTGTAGAGGATAGGACCGAGGCCATCCTAGAGGTCAAAAGGTTCTTTCCAAAAGAAACCTTATGCTCAACTTGGAAGAAAAGTGCCACAACATGCAGGTGGCCATTGGCAGGTTTATGGCCAAATTTCAAATTTTGAGGAACAAAGGCCTTCCCAGTCCTATGGTCATCTATGATAAACTTATGACCCAATTGGACTACATTGATAGACTTAGGAAGTTGGCCAAGGAACAAGCCACCTCTTTAGGTATAAAAGCCCTGCCAAGAGGGAAAGCACTATATGATACTTTCGAAAACTTGTTCTTTTTAGAGCATGAAGTGAAACATTTGTTTGTCACCAAGCCCAATTTTGCTAAGTACACAGAGGCAGATGAAATTTACAGGAGAATGTTGAAAGTAAAGTTACCTGAAGATGAATGGTGGGAAAAAATGACAGATTTATTATAAAAGTTTTACATCAAGGAGTTACCGTAGTAAATCTAAAGGCGACAAAATGAAACAGATAGAAGACATATCAACAGGGTCAAAGAGTAACAGGGTCAACGAGTATTAGTGAAAGATCAAAATAAAGAAGATTCCAGTGTACAAATATCAGCCAACTTAAAGGGTCACAACTCAAGTGCAACAGCTAGTACTACCACAATAAAAGGGACAACATGATGCAGTTTTCCATATGTCTCTATCTTCATGCTTGAAGATATTTTTATTTCCTAAATTAAATCTCAAACTGTTATGAGATATTTTGTAATTATTTTTTGTATAAATACTTCATATTTCGACATTTCTATAGACTTTTTCTCTCAAATCAAAATTCTAATGTATCAATGACTGGATTGGCTTGCTGGATCAAGGAATAAATATCAGATATTTCACAAGATTCTTGTCTAAAGCGAAAACAAATAAGTATTCTCTCATGTTTATTTTTTTTTTTCTCATATCTTTCATAATCATGTTTGTTTTCTAAAAATCTGAATGTATAACTAGGAATGATATTTCAGAAATTGCTTTAATGCACTATGTCTTCACTGTTTACATTCTGAATGTTTTCTACTAAACTATCTTAGCTAGGGAATTATTAATTGCTCCTTAGCTTTCGTAGTTTCCCCTTTGGCCTATAGTAAAGGATTCTTAGTTTCCCTTTGCTCATGATCACCATATTTTCTTCATTCTAATCCTGGTCCAAGGATTCTTAACTGCCCTTTCACCCTGGTTAGAATCATTTCACCCATTAGACCTGAAGATTTTCCTTTTGCTTTGCTAGCCTGCTCTGTGAACATTCTCTTTAATGATATGATCCATTTGTGTTATCATTTTACTTGACTCCATAGCCCAATGGTTTGAATACCTTGCTCTATCCATCTGCTCCTAGAATTCCACCACTCAATCTAAAATCAAAACCTCAATGAACACTAAGAACTAGCCTAAAATCTCATCAATACAAAGCTAAATTATAAAGAGAGAGCCCTCTCTAGACTTAGGTTGGCTAGAACCTGAGTCTAAAGATTGTTTTGTGGTTACCTTGGATTATTCCTTGTTTTGATAACTTCTAGGGAAAACATCTGAGTGATAATAGAAGTGAACTTCACATTCCTGTCTAACACAATATTCTTCGAAACTCCATGTAATCTGACCACGTCCCTAATGAATACATGTGCTACATCACTCAATGAGAATGCTTACTTCACTGGAATGAAGTGTGCTACCTTTTTCAACATGTCCACCACTACCATGATAGAATCATGTTGTCTCACTGTCCTCGACAACCCTGTGATAAATTCCATGGAAATTATTGTTCGTGTTCAGATATGAATCATGCAATTCATCCAATTCCACATTAATTGTCAACCCTGGGCTCAACTAGTTATTTCAAGGTTATCATGCAAGGTATATGTAGACCACAGTTTCCCTACCCAACATTGAACATTCAATTATAAAATTAATAATTTGTAACAGCAAGTAATAATTGTAACAGCAATAAGAGTAACAACAAGTTAAGACTCACAACAACACACTGATAAATCATTCACAACAATAAATAACTTGACATAAATAAACCCATGTGCACATCTAATCCAACAACACTTGGTCAGGAGAGTGGGCCAAACTCCTTGATTAGGGTTGTGGCAAGATCAAGAAGTCACAAAATGTTCAGAAGATTAGAATTTCATTAATCAAAAGGACATTAAAAAAGTACATTGTTACAGACTCAAAGTTAACATCTTTCTTTTGCGATCTTAAGGGTTGGCTTTCATAGCCCCGTAACTCTACTTATACAATTGATAAAACACTAACAGCCCCTAGAATTACGACAGTTGTATGCCTACTGTTATCACTCAGGTTGTTCCCTGCTTCCTATAGGGAATACGGCCGAGGTAACCACTAACCAGTCTTTTAGCTACAGGTCCTAGCCTACCTGCAACCAAGGAGGGCTCTCTCTTTATAATTTAGCATTGTTTTGGGGGTGATTTTAGGCTAGTTATGGTGCA
Source organism: Pinus taeda (assembly GCA_000404065.3). Classification (NCBI taxonomy): domain Eukaryota; kingdom Viridiplantae; phylum Streptophyta; class Pinopsida; order Pinales; family Pinaceae; genus Pinus; species Pinus taeda. Next base: position 47,406 of record APFE030247310.1, on the reverse strand, counting down.
CTGATTTTGTTTTAAATTTGGTTGGATGATGAATTCAAGCAGAGCTGGTGTACAGATTACAGAACAGTCTGAACCATTGGGCAATGGAGTTCATGATGGTGTACTGCTGAAGTATTTCTTTGAGGGAATGGTATTGCTGCAAAGCCAGATAGGCATTTATGGAACAATTCTTCAAATTTGGGAGATGAAAGCATGAAATCAGTGAGTGAAAGGCAGTCAAGAATCTTCCACTATGCTGATTGAGGGAGAAAGTGAGAATATTATTTAAGAGCAGCTAAGAATTCCTAAACAGTATTCAAAGTGAGAGAATCAGTTTAAACATGAGCAATTAAGAATTCATATTCATGACTAATTCTGATGAAAACATATTTAGAAATAGAGATTAAGCAGAGGGTGTATTTAAACAAGTCCTAAGCCATTATTTTTCCCTGTTGCTAAGATCATGAAACACATGTGAATTTTTGCATACACAGAAAGACAAAAAATAGTTTAGAGTAACTTATTGTTCCATTAAACAACACAGGAATTCTGTAGCATAACACAGTCCTTCACTTCCACCTTCAGATAGTACAGAGACTAGGAACTTCACCAACAATTTATATTAGAAAAGTCTGAGATATACAATGCAGCTCTTCAGAGAGAGATTCATCAAAAACCGCCCCCAATACGTTCTATGGGGGGGTATATATACAAAATAGGAGATAAAATTTCTAGACGCTGAGTCATTTGTGTAATAAATTACATCACCAACTCTGTCAAGGAAGTAAATGCAAGAAATAACTGCAATAGTTAATATTGGTGTGCTAGTTGTCTTTTGTTAGACAAGCTTTGACTTTTTGGATCAACAAAGTCGGTTGTAGCTGCGGCTTTAATATGCGTTTGTTGGGCATGTTGTCTTAGTGCTTTGCTGAGTCACTGCCTTGATGCTTTCTGTAGTGCCTGCATGTTTGATTTTTTGCTGACCTGTACTATAACTGAAATCTGAGGCTGACAAAAGGAGAAATAGACCAAAATCACCTGGGCAATACTTCTAGCATTGATTGCCACCAATCAGCTGGAGGTAGCTGATGTCTTCTTATTTTTATGAGTGTTTCATCAGCTTCAGTATATCTATAGAAATTTGGGGGAACTTCAAACAGATGATTAATCTCATGCTCAATAAAAAATAGATTCTCCAATTTATCATAAAGAGATTGCCCAGAGGGAGGTCTTGCTTCTTTTGTGGAGCTTGTAGATGTTGTAATTTGATTTTCAACATAATTGTTGATTCTAGTGGTATATTGTTCACAGGACAATAGTTTTCTAGCAACAGTCACTAGGCTGGGCAATCCTCTGCTTTGCAATGCTGTTATTTTTGTTCTGAAATCATTTATTTCTGCCTGCATCCCCTGACATTTCCTTTCCAGAGTTTGTACGAAATTTCTCAGGGTCAACACCTTCTTTGCTGTCAGGATAGTATATGTTCGACTGTTAATATCCAATGCTGCCAATTCTTCCTTAGTGTGAGTGTTCAAGAAATGGATCATCTTGTTGGCCTGTTTAGGCATAATCCCCAATGCTGCTTTGGCCTTGTGAATTTCAAATTGAGCCATGCCTATTAATTCAATTTTTTCATGTATAGCCTGAATTGATCGCCATTGGGCACTGATTGATTGGCCAATTTTGGCCCACAAAATCTTTTTAATCTCAATCAGAGTTTTGTCTAGAGGCAGTTCTTTCTCTAAAGTTTTTACTCTGGTCTCTAAGGTTTTTATTTCCCTTTGCTTCTCGGCCATTGTCATTTTGGACTTGTCATAGCTGGCTTCTAGCTTAGCCAGTCTTTCTTTGGCCTCTTTTACTTTTGTCACCTGAATTTCTAGTTCCTTGACAGCTTTCATTAGGTCCTCCATACTCATGCTAGATTCTGGTGTTGTTGTTGTTGTTGTTGTAGCATCTATAGTTGATGTAGCCGTTGTGGGTGCTGGAATGGCAGGAGGGGTTGTTGTTGTTTGTGTAGGAGGAGTCGGGCCAAGAGTTGTAGATGTTTGAGGTGGCTGGGAGGTTGACTCTCCCTATTTGTCTTGCAGGGCTTTCTCCAATTCTCCCTCCATCTGTAGTATTCTTTGATTCATCTTTATAAGCAAATCCATAGTGTCATCAACCTCTTTTTCCTGTACAAGTTCTGCAGTTTGAGGGTGAATAGTTGCAGGTAGCTTTGCCTGCTTTCTGAGTGCAGCAATATCATCTTCTTTCTTCTTTATAAGGGCCTTGATACCCTTTGGATCCTTAGGATTATGCCCTAGATCAACAATAATGTCCTCCAAAGTTTCTATTCAGTTATCCTTGGCAGTGGAAGACATCCTTTCCAAATCCAATTGAGTATTTGTATTTTTCAATGATTCTTTTAATTGATGGGCTAGCATGGCCTTGTCTGCAAGCGTGGCATAGACCATTTCCCCTGTTTTCTTATGCAACTCAATTTGATCCATTGAATGTACGTCCTTAGAGAGGACTTCCATGTTTGTCTTTATGTAATCTGCAGATGATTTGGGCTGTGGAACTTTAGGCTTACAATGAGTTAAAATCATCTTGTCCTCCTTGATATCATAAGCTGCCATCAATATTTGTTGTTTGGAGGGTGTTGTTTTCAAGAATTGATCATAAAGTTGTATTCTCAATAGTTCATTCTGTGCCTTGATTTCCATGAAAGTTCCTTTAATACCGGATGGTTGTTTTCCTTGCTGCCTTGAAGAAGATACCTCTATACTATGCTGCATACCTTGTTCCTGCTGGAATGAGCTAGCAACAGTCTACTGGCTGGACTCTCTCTCTCTGTTCTGGCTCTATACAATTTCTTCACTGATTTCTTGTTCAGTCTGAGGATCAATTCTTTGCCTCTTGGCTTCTGGTTGATGTGCTGACCCACTTGGAGGTGTGGGCTCCTCTCTATCCCGTTTTTTACCTCTTTCCTCATTAAGAGTAGTTTGTAGGAGTGGAATTTGTGATGTTTCAGTCTGTTGTGGAGGGGCTTGCCCTTGACTCTGATCTTTGGAAGTGGTGGGTTGTTTTGTCTCTGTTTCCTGCTGTGCATCCATCACTTCTTTTCCCTTTGTTGTAGCTGTTGTTGTTGTAGATATTTGTTGAGCAGTCTGTGCAGCTGCAGCAGTGGATGTGCTTTCTCCAACTTGGTGTCGCAGTTTGAATGTCACCTGGTGAAAAGAATCCAATTCAAGAGATTTTTCTAAATCTTTGACATTTTGCTCCATTATCTCTTCTTGAGTGAATTCTTCAATTAATGTGCCTGGCACCCACTCATATTTGTTGGCATATTGTTCAATTTGTGGAATTTGACAATGGTTATAGGCTAACAACCTATACTTGACTCTTCTAGCACTGATAAAGCCATCAGGGTCATAAGGGACCCACCAGAAACTCCTTTTTAGTTTAAGTTGTTGCCCCATTATTTGATCAGCATCTTGCCAACCTTCTTTCTTGTTCATGATAAAGGGGCCTAGATGGTCTTTGAATTTCAGGCTAGCTTTCTTCTTGGCACTATGAAAATGAGTAAGATCTGAATTAATGAGTTGCTTATAGTATTCCAAGGCAAAAAATCTCATGGGTACATATCTTGCGAGCCTGTAGGGACAGAGCTCACAACCATAAATCCTAATGACAGTGTGATTTTGGTATAGATACCAATCTCCTATTTTATAATTCTTAGACAATTGCAATATTTTCTGCATGTCATATGACAACCTAGGAGGAGGAGTTCTTTTCAAGAGACATGAGACTGGATAAACAAATTGGTCAATGAATTCACAGTAAGAATATGGAGAGTTCTGGACTTGATGAAAAATTGATGACCAAAAGATAACAGACCTCCTTTCACCCTGTGAATCTAGCTTCTTGATGGGGCATTGGAAGCAATCTGACTGATAGTACATGAACAAATGATAGATATATGATGAATATTTGAATACTGCTTCCCTATCTAGCTTTAGCAGTTGGGCATGCATTTTATTGGCAATGAACTTGGCATAGTTGTACTTGACAGTAGGGGGCTTTCCAAGGCTATATGCAGACAAAAGGACCAACACTGTTTCATCAATATGCTCACTTGTTTTGAAACCTAGGACGGAGGATATCATGTCTACAAGCAGCTTGCCTACCTCATTGAAATTGACATATAGGAAAGGAGGTGGCCCTGTAGGTTGG
>APFE030247310.1:0-41742 GCA_000404065.3 Pinus taeda | reverse complement strand
CATGGAACTTGTTTATAAAATTATAAAAAATCCAACCAAGTCCCTTATAATATGCAGGTAAGCTTATAATAGAGTCTAATACCTCTACTATGCTTGTCTTCGTTCAAGTGTCATATCTGCTATACTTAACATGTGAATCACAACTCTCTCAAAACTCAACTCTATAGTGTAATTAAAACCTTTGGAAATTGAATCTGACAACTCTATAAAAAGGATTAGTGAAATAGAAGCTTTTGTGAATGAGCCCACTAACTATCACTGCTAAAAAATCAATCTAGACTACGCAATCTTACATCTTGATCACAATCGTGCTCACGATCAAGGGAGTGCGACCACCTGGCTTGAAATAATGGCCATCATAGAGTCACTTTGAATCTCCTTTCCTGTGTGGATTTTTTGACAAATCAATGTGAAATCAAAGTCACTTTGATTTTTCTTTCCTGCGAGGGATCACATCCAGAGTTGATTAGTAAAAGATAATCTACTATATATTATGTTCAAGAAACTGACTACAATCTATAGTGGAAACGAGACCTGAATTCTTATTCTGAATTTGAATATCTTAGGACAACATAAGAGATAAAAATGCATATGACCTTAGTAGCTATAAAACAATCACTCCATCATTACAAGACCACCTAGATTTTGGCACTTTATCTAAATAACGGCACTAGTTGTAGTGCTTATTTGCATTAACACCATGGAAAAGCAACAACAATGTTTCAAAGCACACTTACTGGAAAATTTGTAATGTTCCAAGAATATTTAATGATAGCATCTAAACCTCATACTATGGTGGGGAAACTAGGGAACCCAAATCTTGGAAGATATCTCACACCAAATATGAGAAAAAAATAAAAAAGGGAAAAAATCAAAATCTATAAATCAAGCAATGAATTGTTTACAAATCAAATACAATTCCTTTAACTAACAGTTAAATTGTGGTGATATATTTAAATATTTAGTAAGAGGGGAACTTCAAACCATGGAATATTACCTTTGTCATTACAGTCATCCCTCAGTGACTGAGATTACAAATCAATACTTATGGAAAGATTGTAAGAAATTCTGTGAAATAGTAAAGCATAACCTCTATTTTCAAGAAACAAAATCAAGACATTGTTATATCTAGAGCCATAATTGATACATAATCAATGAATCAAGGCCTTGTATGGAACAGGCTTGTTTCACAACCTCTAATTTCTCAATAACAAAATCAAGACACTGTATGTGGTTATTTCCAAAAGGAAACTGCATTTTAATTTGGAAGAGGATCTTATCAAAAGACATGGATTTATTCAAAGCTACAAAGCCTAATGGGCTACTGAAAAATAAGTTGGAATATGGGATCATGATACTTAAATTGAAAAAATATGCTTTCCTTTTAGAAACATTACAGTTATACAATGTTTTTTGAAAGCATTAGAATTTGAAATTGGGCCTTTCTATCAAGACAAATTTTCATTAATAGAATGTACTTTCCTACCCGAAACGTTGTAGATATCCAAGAAAAACTTGAAAAGCATAAGAGAACTTAGCGTAATGTACTTTCTTTCCTTCCTTAACATTATTAAAGAGTTGAGGTTCCCCAAGTCATCAGGTAACATTCAAAGGAAATGACAGTTAGTAATAGTCCAATTCACAACTGAAGATGTGTCACAGATACGAGGGGGCATCTCCTCCAAATCACGAAAGTGCTCCAAGTTAAAATCTAGCATTATTGGAATCTTAATGCTCGACTGGGTGTTATTGAACCCAGACATTTTTCCAATCAACACTAAAAGCTTAAAGATAGCTTCTCTAAGTCCTACATGACTTTACTATGCTCTTGAAGTGGGGGCACATGCAGGCTCTCAAGTGAATAGTCTTAAACTAAGTGAAGATAAGGCTGATAGATCATTCAGTGTGGATCTCTTTAACCCATAATTGAATACTATGTCTCTCTTGAACCCATAATTGAATACTATTAGGACTTTCAAATTTTTCATGGAACTCAAAAATGTTGGAAAAAAGTATTTGCTTCCAGAAAAGAGTAAAACTAAAGCCTCTGCTTGAGGACAATTAATGTCACACCACTAACACTTCTCCATGGAATCTGTATAGGTAAACCACAAATGTAGAATTCCATTAGAATATTGTGTTTATTGAATACACAAATTAAATCATTGCATTTATCTAAAATATTTTTTGAAATCAAAATTACCGAAATTACATATTGATAACCTAGTGGGTGTAGGATAAAATTCAAGCGTGTCATTCACAAAAAGCATGAGAAAAAACTGAATACTATATATAAAACCAACAAAAACTCAAATTCATCACTTCTAGGGACCTCTTAACCACCCTGCCAATACATAAGTATGTTCCTTTTACAGTTAGAAAAATTACCCAAATTACAATCTGTTTACTCCAACATATGTTGGAAAGTTATAGAAGGATAACTAGTGCAATCAATCCATTTCTTTTAGCCCTCGATTTGTTTCAGTTTAAAACAGAAGTATTGTCCAATGTCTATGCTTTAACCATTCACCTTAAGATGTTTTTACAATATAATTTCCTAAGTCTATTTAATATCTTCATTATCATAAGAACCAACCTATATATCCCTTTGACCACTTGGTAGACCCAGAATTAGGATGGATCTAAGATGATAGAATTTCCCCTTTAAATAGTCTATGCTCAAATGAATACCATAGTATTATAAATACCATGGGTTATCATAAACTGGTAGACCCAAAATTAAGATGGATCTAAGATGATAGAATTTCTCCTTTAAATAGTCTATCCTCAAATGAATAACATGGTATTATCAATACCATGGGTTATCATAAACCTGGAGCTTAAAAATTACTATTAGTAATGTATAAAAATTAATAAAATTAATAGTTGATTTTTATTTTATTTTTTATTTTAACCAAGCTAAATTTTTTAACCTACATTAAATTACAACATCCATTCTTGATGGACCAAGCCCCAAGAGGACCAAATATTTTTTCACTCTATGCTAGTTTGCATATCACGATATTTGATACCTCTCGAGGGTTAGTAGATCGTAGATCCAGAGTAAACATGGATCTATGCTAGTTTAATTCCCCCATTTAAATAGGCCACATTCTAGGTGAATACCATGGGTAAATACCATGTGCCATTTTGGTGAATACCATGGGTCAATACCATGTGCCATATTTTTATTAATTATAGTATTAGGGTTAATAATGGTTTTTTCGCATGGTATTAATAACAATCTAGTCCATGGTATTTGTCCCATAGTATTTTGCCCATAGGTTTCACCTAAATATAAGGCATTTTTTGAGTGTTCGTAAATATAAGGTGACTTATGGAGTAAATATAAAAAAATCTTTTATTTCTTTACCATACCTCTCATTTATTTATATTTTTATTAATTTAGCATACCTCTTTTACAAATATGGTATTTGGCCCATAGGATTCACTTAAATAAAACCTCTTTCTTGAGCCTTCATAAATAGAACGAGGGTTATGGACTAAATATAAAAAGAGGTTTATTTATTTACCATGCATCTAGTTTATTTATATTTTTATTTATTTACCATACCTTTTGAGTAAGTATAAAAAGACGTTTTATTTATTTACCATACCTCCACTTTACTTATATTTTTATTTGTTTACTTATGTATATAAGGTGACTTATGGAGTAAATATAATAATGTTTTATTTATTTACCTCTCATTTATTTATATTTTTATTAATTTACCATATCTCTTTTATAAATATGGTATTTGGCCCATAGGATTCACTTAAATAAAACCTATTCTTGAAAATGGGCGAATGGATTCACTTAAATAAAACCTATTCTTGAAAATGGGCTAATGGAAGGTTGTAACTCCTAATTTCAAGGGCTAAATTTACCTTTTTTACCCTCTCCCTTAAAATAAGGTGGGCTATTTGAGGTGATTTGTAAGAATGTACTATGATACAAAATATTCGCCCACTAAAAATTTAAAACCCCTTAATTTCGCCAAAGGGCGAACATTCTCCCCTAAAATTATCCTTGCATGAATGTCTTGGCAATTCTGGAAATCTCAGTGCTGGAGAGTTTGGGGCCTTCATCCAGCAGGTATTTCATGGAGAAAGGGATGAACAGTTGGGTTTGTTTGAAATTCAGCATCTGATTGATGGAATCAGGAGTAATATGAAAGAGTATGCTCCCAGATGGAGACTTGACAGCTCTCAGGCTTGGGTCATAATTTTCAGCACAGAGGTGAATTATCTCAGGGAAAATATTTACAGAAGGCAAGAAATAGATGGGCAAATTTGACTCCCAAATGCCATACATGTCACTATTGTTTAAGAAACTATTTCTCAGCTGGCAGAAGGTCTGCAAGTGGTTTCTGTCTCCAACCAAATCTTGAATTAGGTAATCCTTGTCAGCTAAAGGCAGTTTTTCAAGCTCCTTGTTAGGTGCATTGATAGGAGCAACATTTAAAGCTGCTGGAGTGGCCATATGGAAATCTTTTCTGTGCCAATAGTTGAAACCAAGATTTAGTACAACTCTTGCAAACTGCAAACTGAGTTTCTATTTGGCAGTGGCTTTTCCTATTTGTAAAGTGTGTCAAAGGAGAAATCACAGAGTTTCAACAGACTTTTCCTTGGTTAACAAACTTGTGGGGCAACTGTAGGGCAAATAGAAATGTCTTTGAGCTGAGTAGGTGGACTTTTGCAACGGGAAATTTGGTGAGAGTGGTTAGTGAACAACTGTGTGAACCTCTGTCGACAGCATGGGCTCTTAAAACCAATTTTTCAAGTAACGTTTGCAAACAGACACGGGTTTACTGAGCTTTGTGGGAAGAGGAGGCTAACCAGAAAATTTAGACAACACTTAGGTGCATAATTGGCTCAGTGTGGGAGCTTGCAGAACTTTATGCAGGTAAAAATGGACAAAATGGTGAAAACAGGGGTGAAAAAGGTTGACTGTGGGAAAATACCTGGTTTTCACGGCACCGAGGGCGTTGAACTACTACAATGGCGAGCAATTGAGTTGAATTTGAAAGCGGCAGCAACTTGGATGACTAAATTCTAGGTTTAGGTAGCAAATCGACGTAGTCCGCATGCATAGTGCTCCCAAAATATCAATGAAAATGACATAAAAATGGTCGTTTTGCGTTGTTTTATGCAAATTTTGGACTTTTGTCGCTTTTGGTGCTTTTCGGCGATGGCATCAGCATGACATCATCGGCGGGTCTCGAGTACGGCAAGGTGACATGGACTTCTGACGTGGGTGGTGAGGTGGCGCAGGACACGGCGGCAGGATGTGGACACGGGCTGGTGAAGGGTTGGTGACATGGAGCAGTGACGTAGGGCTCACTGCATGAGCAGGGAGCGGTATCCGGTTTCCTCCCCGCACCTCTTTTCGGCATAAGTGGTATCGGGGGAGGGGCCTCCGAACACACCGGGAAGGCGACGCGTGGCGGGGGTACAACGGTAAAACCGCCAATCCCTCGAACGCTAAACATTCGTCGGGTTGTATGTGAAAATGACCGCCCACCCTTGGATCCGGAGGGCTAACCATCGGACGGCTGGCGGGGGTTACGTGGCGGCGGAAGATTAACTGCGGAGCCCGCCGGGGTTATAAAATATTAAAATAATGGCCAGGCGGGCTTTGGACCTTAGTCAACAAGGGTTATGCAAATGTGCGCCCACGTTATATTTATTTCATTTAAACATAAAAATGAATACATTAGCACGGGAGGGAAAAATGAGGTTTTTGAGTGGGCAACCCTATGGACATTAATTTCTACCAAAATTTAATTAATTCCATAGTTTTTAGAAAGGGGTAGGGTTAATATTAGTCCCAGATGGACTAAATATTTCCCACTACTGACTTATATAGCTATACTGCTATGGGGTGGGATATTTAAATAGATTTTTGGGATTGTATTAGCTTTTGTAGAACTAGGGAAGGGAAGCAATGTTTAAGGAGCTAAATAATAAAGTTAGCTGTTAATATGACTTTGTGAGATGAATATGCAGGGGAAAATGCTAAGATTATGAAATGAAACTTAGACATAGAAGATGAATACAATTCAGAATGATGATTTTTACACAAGAAATGTGGCTTCTTTTCCTTTAGTCAACTGAGAGTTTGACTTGGGACTGGTACTGGAATGAAGTGAAACAAGACTATGGGGCAGATCCAAAGGTCTTTGGGGAGTATTAGTAAATGATCTTTGGGGAAAAAAGGGAAATTAGTCATGCTTCCATTGTTATGTCATCAAACCTCTACCATGGTGCCAATAACTTGAATGAGATGAGTTCTTCTTGATAAGCCAAATGGTAATAGCATCTTTACTACTGCAACCTTACACTACCTACCCAGCTTAATAATCCTAACATTTTTTCTTCACTTGAATGGGCTGCACTTGAATTAGAAAACCCTGATTGTCCTCTTTTTCTTTTGACTGTCCTCCTATCTAAATGTACCCTTATCTCTTCCAAGGACCTAGATTAAGCAGTTGGGTTCCTTCATTTCTCTGCCTATCTATTCATCTACCAAGCTTGAGTTGTTTGGTCAGAAATTGCTTCTCTATTCTACAACAGCAATTTAGAAGGGCATGGTCCAGATTAAACTGTTGGGCCATCCATCCAATTTAGAACCTTGTGCATATGATAAGCTTGCAAAACAATATAGTAGTGGCATTTAGACTGGCCACTTTCCTGGTCTGTGTACAAATATGGAACCTTTGCAGCCTGTAATGATGAACATATTTAGCCCTTCCATTGTCAATCATGAAAAATGAAACCTATTGATATAGGAAGCTAACAGTGGCTCCACTTGGGGATGGCCTTTCCTGGTTAAAAGCCAAGAACAACAGGTCAGATTGCCTTATTTTTCAAATCTTGTTGTATAGTGAACCTTCCTTGTCATGGATACCTTTGATCTGAATTTTATCAACCTGTATGCAGTATCTTTTGACCTTTTTTGTGCAACAATTACCACTTTGTGTCTTGCTGGTTTGTCCGACTGCTTATCATTAGTTTTTTGTTCCCTAGACCTCACTCATATTTGTTTGTGGAACATTCAACATATATACCACACTAGGTATAGTTCCCTGATCTTTCTTCAAAATTTGTTGCACTTAGTTTTCTATCTAACTGTTGTAAATGAAAAATGCTGAAAATACAAATATTTATGTACAATATGTAGTTGTGTTGTGTTCATGGATCATAATAGTGTTTGAGCATTCTCCCTTTCACTGGGCCTTCCTCATTATTTGAACCATCCAGACTCTTCAGAAAAAAGGTGTTATTACCCTGTACAGCTTGAAGCACACATGGTCCTTTCCAAAGAAAATCAAATTTTCCATGTTTCCCTTTGTCTTCCCTCTTAGAATCCCATTTTAGCACTTTGTTTCCCATGAAGAAATCTTCAGCTTTTGTTCTTTTATCAAACATCCTTTTCAGATTCTCTTGTAGAACCTGGGTTCTGTGATATACTCCTTCCCTTGTTTGCTGCAAGTGAATTGTTTGATTGATCCTTCTCTGGATGTCATTAGGTTCTGCTTGTATTTCCTGCAGCAATTTGATCACAGGGATCCCGAGAGATGAAAGGAAAACAGCTTCCAGACCATATACCAATTCATATGGACTTGTACCAATAGATCTTTTAGTGGTCAATCTATCTGCCCATAGTGCATTGACAAGCTTTTTGTGCCAATTCGTTTTGTTCTCCTCCAAGATCTTTTTATGATGTTGATGAGGCTTTTGTTGGAGGACTCAGCTAGGCCATTGCCTTGAGGATAATAGGTTGTGGAATGACCTAGGGTAATATGATATTTGTGACAAAAATTGATCATTCTTTTGGATTTAAAGGCAGCTGCATTATCTGTGATGATTTTTTCTGGGCAGCCAAATCTGGATAAGATATTGGTTTCTAGGAATTGCATGATGATTGAGTCATTTGCTTGTCTACAAGGTATGGCTTCTATCCACTTAGTAAAATAATCTGTGGCTGTCAAAATCCATCTATGCTGACCAGAAGATGAAGGGTGAATCTCCCCAATGAAGTCTAAACCCCATTGTTGAAATGGTTTTTCAGTTGAAATAGGTTTGAGGGGTAAAGGCAGCAACTTTTTCTTTCCTTCAAAGATCTGGCATTTATGACATGACATTACAAATTTTTTTACATCAGCAAACAGGGAGGGCCAATAAAATCCAGCCCTTAGGATTTTATCAGCTGTTGATTTCCAATATAAGTGCCCTCCACAATTCTCCTGCATGAAATTCCCTAAGAACTTCATCAGTTCAACTGACTTTAAGGCAATTAAGCAAAATACCTTCATGATTTTTTCCAAAATAATGCATTATCTTGATGATATAACTTTGAAGCTTTCATTTTCAGAATCTCTTTTTGGTTCTGGATAACCCTGGAGGAGCTTGCAATTTAACAATACAAAACATATGTCAGTATACCAAGGTGATTTGGTTAAGAAGGCCTGATTAATCTGTGGAATTCCACTCCTGTCGTTATCCAGTTCATTGATGTCAAGGGCTTGGAAATTGGTTTCAGTCATTAGTTTAGCTAGCCCTTGTCCTTTTATAAGTTTTGTTGGCTTAATCTCTATGTCATATTCCAAAATGTTGGCTATCCATTTGCTCCTTTTACCTTCAATTCCCTCTTGAGTTAAAATGTCTTTGACCACTGCATTGGGAACATAGGAAATTATGTGAGAGTACAAGATATAAACTATGAAATCCTTTATAGCCTTAACAAGGGCATATGCTTGCTTTTCCATGATCTGGCATTTAAGTGGGGCATCTCTAAGGGATCTGCTGAAAAAAGCAATGGGTTTCTCACATCCTGAGTCATCTTTTTGTAATAAGACAGTAGCAATTGTATGTTCAGATGCAAAGGAAAATATTATAAAGTCTCTATCAAATCTAGGACTTGTAAGAACAGGTGTTCTTGTCAAAGCAGTTTTGATTTCCTTAAAGGCCTGCTTGGCTTCTACTGTCCATTTGACTTTGGAATCTTTCTTGAGCATGTTATTCAACAATCTTATTAGTTCGGCCAAGTTAGGAATGAATCTTCTTAGGAAATTGATCTTTCCTAGAAAAGCTTGTAATTCTTTGATGTTTCTTGGATGAGGGACTTGAAGGATAGCTTGAATCCTATCAGGGTCAATTCTTATACCATCTTTTGAAATTATATGACTGAGGAGTTTGCCTTCTTCTAGGCCAAATATTGATTTCTTTGGGTTTAAAGATATGCCATATTTTCTGCAAATTAAGAACACCTGTCTGAGATGTTCTAAATGTTCTTGGTCTGATTTTGAGAAAGTTGTGAGATCATCAAGGTATATGACTAAGAAGTCATGAATTTCTTTAGCAAAGGCTATGTCCATTGCCCTCTGAAATGTGGCTCCTGCATTCTTGAGTCCAAAAGGCATTTTGACATATTTAAAGGTTCCCCAAGGTGTAGTAAAAGCTGTTTTATCTTGATCATCTGGGTGAACTAAAATCTGATTGAATCCTGAGAAACCATCCAATAGTGAGATCCTTGAAGCTCCCATTATCCTTTGTAAGATGTGATCCATTTTTGGTAAGGGGTAGTGGTCTTTGAGAGAGACTTTGTTCAAATTTCTCAGGTCAACACAAAGTCTTATCTCCCCAGTTTTCTTTCTTGTGGGTACCAGGTTTGAAATCCATTCAAAAAATCTTATAGGTGCAATAATTCCGGCTTCATACATTTGTTTCACTTCCTTTTCGATTAGGGGAAGAAGGATAGGATTCACTGTCCTCAGCTTTTGTTTAAAAGGTTTCTGGTTTTCTTTCAAGGGTATAGTATGTTGGATGACTGAAGTATCATAGGATTTGAGGTCTTCATAACTATAGGCAAAAACATCTTGAAACTCTTTAAACAATTCAATGTATTTCACTTTCTTGTCAGGAGGTAATGTTCTGGAAAGCTTTATCATTTTGGGATTTTCAGTGGTCCCAATGTTACACTCCTCAATTTCTACGTTTATGGGTTGTATCTTTGGCTTCTTAGGGATGTCAGTTGAGTCAAAATGGTCTTCTAAAGGAGTTAGGCCTGTGGGCAGGAAATTATCCTTTAGTTCTATTAATTTAGATTCTTCTTCAATGATTTCACCACAGTCTGCTTGTTTTAGTTTCTGTAAATTGGCACAGTCAAAGGTTGTTGGATGCAACATCACATTTGTTGTTTCAGTTGATATATTAGTTTTCCCTTTATCAGTTTGGTGTTGATCATCTCTAGTGCTTGTGTCTATGTTTATGCTTGAGAATTGTTCTTCCATGGCCAATAAATTATTTATTTGTGTATCATACTCAAATACTTGCCAATTTTTTACATTATCTGGGACAACAGGTCTGTGTTTAATCTCAGCAGTGAATTGGTGGTTAGGCCCAAAAGGAAGTTTATAGGTGCTTACAAAAGTTGCCAAACTATGTGCATGTAAATTATGGCTTCTAGGTATTTTGGTGAGCTGAAATTCCAAGAAGCTGCTGAGTAAATCAGTTGCTGCTACCCTGTAAGACCTTAGCCTGAGATCATTTGTAACAAAATTTCCCTTTATCTGTTGTACAATTAAATCTGAATCGCCTAAAATGGAAACTTTGGTCACTCCAAGACTCCTAATCAGTTTGAGACCTAGCAAAAGGGCTTCATATTCGGCCATGTTGTTTGTACATCTAAAATTAAGCCTATATGCATGACCTTGAGCATGGTAATTTTGTGTATTGTGTATCCAAACCCCTGCCCCTGCTCCTAGCCTGTTCATTGACCCATCAAATTCTAAATACCACAAGATTTCCTGATCAATGCTTCTTTCAATGGGTTTGCAAGTTTGTTTAGTGGGTAGGTCTGGCTTTTGTAATTCATGTGATATATTAGTTAGCTTTGTTGTGTTAATCACATCAATGATCTTTTGATCTTGGGCACTAGACTGTTCATTTATGTTTTTTGTTTCTGTTGTTTTTAGGAGCTTGACCTCAGTTTTGGGACACATATCAGCATTGTATAAGATAAATGAGTCCATGTCCGAATGAATGGAGTAGATTGGGAAGTTTTGGGGCTTCTCTTAACTGTTGACCACATATTTCATCAATGTTTCTCGGTATAATCTCTTTGGCTGGCCAAAGACTGAAATTGTGGCATATGACATGTCTAGCTGCAAAGATCCCTGGAGTTTGGCACCCCAAGATCTGGATAAAAGCATACCATACTTGGGTGGAACGTCAGCTACTACCACATCCATCAAAATTGTTTTAGCTGGATATTGGACTAAGGATACACAAAGGTCCTTGATAAGGCCTAGACATCTTACCTAGCTGGAATCAAATGAAAACAAGTCTTTATAGGGCCTTGTGATGTCTAGATCAAGTTTTTCCATTACTGACTTGGGCATTAGATTATGGGAGGCACCTGAGTCAAACATGGCATTGTGCAGCACTTTGTCATGAATGTTTAGGCTCACATAAAATGGAGGGACACCTCCATCCATTGATTTTCCATTGACTTCCGAGCCAAAAATCAGTTATGGCTGATCATCCAAAACATTAACTGCATGCCTATTCTCTGGTACTTGCAATGACCTATTGATTTGTTGTCTAAATACCTCATATTTGGCCAGTTCAGAAAGAGGAATGGCTATTTTAAGCTTGCCAATTTCTGTTTCTAAATTGAAAGGCTTTTCCATCTTAACTTTTATATTTTAAGCAGCAAGTTTTTCTTTTTCCGTTGAGTTTTGGGTGACCTTCTCCTGACCAGGTATATTGTTATGAGGTATATTTGAGTTGTGATCGTTTTCTGGAGGTTTGTTCAAGAGTTCTGTTGGAGGAAGGGGTGTAGATGAGGGATTTACTGAAGGTTGTACATCAGATACATCTTCCATTGTGACTTCCCTTTGGATTTTTTTATCTGAGGACTCTGTTAAGACAACTTTATCACTGGGTTTCTTAGGTGGTTTAGCATGTGTTGGTTTGGCAAGTTTAGGCACATCTATGGTTATGCTTCTTAATTTATATTGTTTATGTACCTCATAGACTGTTGTATCATACCCTTCTCTGAAATCAAATGACTCACCAGATTTTGTTTGAAATTGTTTTCATTCTTGGGCTTGTTGATCATCTTATGTTAATAATACTTGTTGTTCGTTGTCCAAACCCATTAGATTGATGCGGGGATCTTCTATTTGTTCATTAGAGGTTGAGGCCTCTATATATTTCTATTGAAATGGAGGTCCGATATTCTGATCAGGACCAGTCCTCCCAACATTTGGGTTTTGATTTTTTCTAAAATTAGGATTCCTAGTAGTGTTTCTTGTTTGTCCTTCCCAAGAGGATTTTCTCTCAATGGTATCAACTCTGTCTCCTAACCTGTCCATACATTTGATGATTGCATCTAGATTTTGCTCGAAAGCTGAAGGTTCCTCTTTAGATGTTGTTCTTCTCTCAGTTCTAGCTCTGTTTCTTTTAGCAATCAGGTTTGCTTCCACACTGACAGCTACATTCTGCATGTCTGCTAGACTAGGCGATGCTCTTTCTCTTAACTGATATGCCATATCTGAATCAAAACCATCGCGGAATTTGATCAGGGCCAAGTCAGGTGGGGGCCTCAGGTTCTGAGGAATGGCATTGTATACATTGTTGAATCTAGCACAATAGTCTTGAACTGTCTCTTGCAGACCCCGTTTTATATTATCATACTCGGTTAGGATGTGTAAAGAGTCTTTTTTCTTTTCCCATTTGTTTAAGAAGCTTAGGTATAAGGCATCAGGATTGACTATAGAATGTGCAGCTAATGACCTAAACTAGGTCCTTACATCACCAGTTAAACTTTGGACAAAAATTTTCATCCTTACATCCTCGTCATCAATTTCATAGTTCTCAAAATAGTCCTGCATTTTCTTGGTGTGTTGTTGGGCTGTATAAGAACCAGTACCATCAAAGTAAGTGATCTTTCTTTGATAATCTTGGGGCATAGCCCCTGGATTTGCAGGCAAGTGTAAAGGGGCATATCTGTTAGCCATATTTGCAGGGATAAATGGGACAGCAAGAAGGAGTGGAATAGCTGGAACAACAGGGATAATAGTAGGAGGATGTATAGTGTATGGAGGAGTGGGGAAGTTGCTTTGGGAAGTGGATGAAGAACTAGGAGGGGTAGGACCACTGTGAGGTCGAACTGAACTTTTAGCTGGGGTTGGAATATAGCTTTGTTGAACAGTGTCAGGACTAGCAGTAGTAGAATCTTCTTCTCACTTAAGTTTCCTGAGGTTTTTTTGGATGAAATTTGGATTTTCAAAAGCAACAGGGGTATCTGGGTTAGGATTTGACGTTGTATAACGAGTTTTCTTCTTTGGAGCTAGCTTCTAAGTTTGTTTTCTTAGTGTTTTATGAGAGCTTTTATAGTCACGGCTTTTAAGCGGTACTTCCCAGGAGATTCATTTGAAAAATAGGAAGTTTGATTCCTTCTAAGTTGTAAAATGAAACTGAGGGATTCCCCAGTGGAGTCGCTAATGATGTTATCACTCAGGTTGTTCCCTGCTTCCTATAGGGAATACGGCCAAGGTAACCACTAACCAGTCTTTTAGCTACAGGTCCTAGCCTACCTGCAACCAAGGAGGGCTCTCTCTTTATAATTTAGCATTGTTTTGGGGGTGATTTTAGGCTAGTTATGGTGCACTGATTTTGTTTTAAATTTGGTTGGATGATGAATTCAAACAGAGCTGGTGTACAGATTACAGAACAGTCTGAACCATTGGGCAATGGAGTTCATGATGGTGTACTGCTGAAGTATTTCTTTGAGGGAATGGTATTGCTGCAAAGCCAGATAGGCATTTATGGAACAATTCTTCAAATTTTGGAGATGAAAGCATGAAATTAGTGAGTGAAAGGCAGTCAAGAATCTTCCACTATGCTGATTGAGGGAGAAAGTGAGAATATTATTTAAGAGCAGCTAAGAATTCCTAAACAGTATTCAAAGTGAGAGAATCAGTTTAAACATGAGCAATTAAGAATTCATATTCATGACTAATTCTGATGAAAACATATTTAGAAACAGAGATTGAGCAGAGGGAGTATTTAAACAAGTCCTAAGCTATTCTTTTTCCCTGTTTCTAAGATCATGAAACACATGTGAATTTTTGCATACACAGAAAGACAAAACATAGTTTAGAGTAACTTATTGTTCCATTAAACGACACATGAATTCTGGAGCATAACACAGTCCTTCACTTCCACCTTCAGGCGGTACAGAGACCAGGAACTTCACCAGCAATTTATATTAGAAAAGTCTGAGATATACAATGCAGCTCTTTAGAGAGAGATTCATCAAAACCCACCCCCAATACGTTCTATGGGGGGGTATATATACAAAATAGGAGATAAAATATCTAAATGTTGAGTCATTTGTGTAATAAATTACATCACCAACTCTGTCAAGGAAGTAAATGCAAGAAATAACTGCAGTAGTTAATATTGGTGTGCTAGCTATCTTTTGTCAGACAAGCTTTGATTTTTTGGATCAACAAAGTCGGTTGTAGCTGCATCTTTAATACGTGTTTGCTGAGCATGTTATCTTAGTGCTTTGTTGAGTCACTGCCTTGATGCTTTATGTAGTGCCTGCGTGTTTGCTTTTTGCTGACCTGTACTGTAACTAAAATCTGAGGCTGACAAAAGGAGAAATAGACCAAAATCACCTGGGCAATACTTCCAGCATTGATTGCCACCAATCAGCTGGAGGTAGCTAATGTCTTCTTATTTTTATGAGTATTTCATCAGCTTCAGTATATCTATAGAAATTTGGGGGAACTTCAAACAGATGATTAATTTCAAGCTCAATAAAAAATAGATTCTCCAATTTATCATAAAGAGATTGCCCAGAGGGAGGTCCTGCTTCTTCTGTGGAGCTTGTAGATGCTGTAATTTGATTTTCAACATAATTGTTGATTCTGGTGGTATATTGTTCACAGGACAATAGTTTTCCAGCACCGGTCACTAGGTTGGGAATCCTCTGCATTGCAATGTTGTTATTTTTGTTCTGAAATCATTTATTTCTGCCTGCATCTCCTGACATTTCCTTTCCAGAGTCTGTATGAAATTTCTCAGGGTCAGCACCTTCTTTGCTATCAGGATAGTATCTGTTCGACTGTTAATATCCAATGTTGTCAATTCTTCCTTAGTGTGAGTGTTTAGGAAATGGATAATCTTGTTGGCCTGTTCAGGCATAATCCGCAATGCTGCTCTGGCCTTGTGAATTTCAAATTGAGCCATGCCTATTAATTCAGTTTGTTCATGTATATCCTGAATTGATCACCATTGGTCATTGATTGATTAGCCAATTTTGGCCCACAAAATCTTTTTAATCTCAGTCATAGTTTTGTCTAGAGACAGTTCTTTCTCTAAAGTTTTTACTGTGGTCTCTAAGGCTTTTATTTCCCTTTGCTTCTCGGCCACTGTCATTTTGGACTTGTCATAGCTGGCTTCTAGCTTAGCCAATCTTTCTTTGGCCTCTTTTACTTATGTCACCTGAATTTCTAGTTCCTTGACAACTTTCATTAGGTCCTCCATACTCATGCTAGATTCTGGTGTTGATGTAGCCGTTATGGGTGCTGGAATGGCAGGAGGAGTTGCTGTTGTTTGTGTAGGAGGAGCCGGGCCAAGAGTTGTAGATGTTTGAGGTGGATGGGAGGTTGACTCTCCCTGTTTGTCTTGCAAGGCTTTCTCCAATTCTCCCTCCATCTGTAGTATTCTTTGATTCATCTTTATAAGCAAAGCCATAGTGTCATCAACCTCTTTTTCCTATACAAGTTCCGTAGTTTGAAGGTGAATAGTTGCAGGTAGCTTTGCCTGCTTTCTGAGTGCAGAAATATCATCTTCTTTCTTCTTTATAAGGGCCTTGATACCCTTTGGATCCTTAGGATTATGTCCTAGATCAACAATAATGTCCTCCAAAGTTTTTATTTGGTTATCCTTGGCAGTGGAAGACATCCTTTCCAAATCCAATTGAGTATTTGTATTTTTCAATGCTTCTTTTAATTGATGGGCCAGCATGGCCTTGTCTGCAAGCGTGGCATAGACCATTTCCCATGTTTGCTTATGCAGCTCAATTTGATCCATTGGATGTATGTCGTTAGAGAGGACTTCCATGTTTGTCTTTATGTAATCTGTAGATGATTTGGGCTGTGGAACTTTGGGCTTAAAATGAGTTAAAATCATCTTGTCCTACTTGATATCATAAGCTGCCATCAATGTTTGTTGTTTGGAGGGTGTTGTTTTCAAGAATTGATCATAAAGTTGTATTCTCAATAGTTCATTCTGTGCCTTGATTTCCATGAAAGTTCCTTTAATACCGGATGGTTGTTTGTCTTGCTGCCTTGAAGAAGATACCTCTGTACTATGCTACATACCTTGTTCCTGCTGGAATGAGCTGGTAGCAGTCTGCTGGCTGGACTCTCTCTCTGTTCTAGCTCTGTACAATTTCTTCACTGATTTCTTATTCAGTCTGAGGATCAATTCTTTGCCTCTTGGCTTCTGGTTGTTGTGCTGACCCACTTGGAGGTGTGGGCTCCTCTCTATCCCGTTTTTTACCTCTTTCCTCATTAAGAGGAGTTTGTAGGACTGGAATTTTTGATGTTTCAGTCTGTTGTGGAGGGGCTTGCCCTTGACTCTGATCTTTGGAAGTGGTGGGCTGTTTTGTCTATATTTCCTGTTGTGCATGCATCACTTATTTTCCCTTTGTTGTAGCTGTTGTTGTTGTAGATATTTGTTGAGCAATCTGTGCAGCTGCAGCAGTGGATGTGCCTTCTCCAACTTGGTGTGGCAGTTTGAATGTCACCTGGTGAAAAGAATCCAAGTCAAGAGTTTTTTTCTAAATCTTTGACATTTTGCTCCATTATCTCTTCTTGAGTGAATTCTTCAATTAATGTGCCTGGCACCCACTCATCTTTGTTGGCATATTGTTCAATTTGTGGAATTTGACAATGGTTATAGGCTAACAACCTATATTTGACTCTTCTAGCACTAATAAAGCCATCAGGGTCATAAGGGACCCACCAGAAACTCCTTTTTAGTTTAAGCTGTTGCCCCAGTATTTGATCAGCATCTTGCCAACCTTCTTTCTTGTTCATGATAAAGGGGCCTAGATGGTCTTTGAATTTCTGGCTAGCTTTCTTCTTGGCACTATGAAAATGAGTAAGATCTGAATTAATGAGTTGCCTATAGTATTCCAAGGCAAACAATCTCATGGGTACATATCTTGGGAGCCTGTAGGGACAGAGCTCACAACCATAAATCCTAATGACAGTGTGATTTTGGTATAGATACCAATCTCCTATTTTATAATTCTTAGACAACTGCAATATTTTCTGCATGTCATATGACAACCTAGGAGGAGGAGTTCTTTTCAAGAGACATGAGACTGGATAAACAAATTGGTCAATGAACTCACAGTAAGAATATGGAGAGTTCTGGACTTGATGAAAAACTGATGACCAAAAGATAACAGACCTCCTTTCACCCTGTGAATCCAGCTTCTTGATGAGGCATTGGAAGCAATCTGACTGATAGTACATGAACAAATGATAGATATATGATGAATATTTGAACACTGCTTCCCTATCTAGCTTTAGCAGTTGGTCATGCATTTTATTGGCAATGAACTTGGCATAGTTGTACTTGACAGTAGGGGGCTTTCCAAGGCTATATGCACACAAAAGGACCAACACTGTTTCATCAATATGCTCACTTTTTTTGAAACCCAGCACGAAGGATATAATGTCTACAAGCAGCTTTCCTACCTCATTGAAATTGACATATAGGAAAGGAGGTGGCCCTGTAGGTTGGCGGTCTGCTCTCATGAATGTCTTGGCAATTCTGGCAATCTCAGTGTTGGAGAGTTTGGGGCCTTCATCCAGCAGGTATTTCATGGAGAAAGGGATGAACAGTTGGGTATTTTTGAAATTCAGCATCTGATTGATGGAATTAGGAGTAATATGAAAGAGTATGCTCCTAGATGGAGACTTGACAGCTCTCAGGCTTGGGTCATAATTTTCAACACAAAGGTGAATTATCTCAGGGAAAATATTTACAGAAGGCAAGAAATAGATGGGCAAATTTGACTCCCAAATGCCATACATGTCACTATTGTTTAAGAAACTATTTCTCAACTGGCAGAAGGTCTGCAAGTGGTTTCTGTCTCCAACCAAATCCTGAATTAGGTAATCCCTGTCAGCTAAAGGCAGTTTTTCAAGCTCCTTGTTAGGTGCATTGATAGGAGAAACATTTAAAGATGTTGGAGCGGCCATATGGAAATCTTTTCTGTGCCAATACTTGAAACTAGGATTTAGTACAACTCTTGCAAACTGCAAACTGAGTTTGTATTTGGCAGTGGCTTTTCCTGTTTGTAAAGTGTGTCAAAGGAGAAATCACAGAGTTTCAACAAAATTTTCCTTGGTTGAAAAACTTGTGGGGAAACTGTAGGGCAAATAGAAATGTCTTTGAACTGAGTAGGTGGAATTTTGCAGCAAGAAATTTGGTGAGAGTGGTTAGTGAACAACTGTGTGAACCTCTGTCGACAGCACAGGCTCTTAAAACCAATTTTTCAAGTAACTTTTGCAAACGGACGCGATTTTACTGAGCTTTGTGGGAAGAGGAGGCTAACCAGAAAATTTAGACAACACTTAGGTGCATAATTGGCTCGGTGTGGGAGCTTGCAGAATTTTATGCAGGTAAAAATGGACAAAATGGTGAAAACAAGGGTGAAAAAGGTTGACTGTGGGCCAATACCTGGTTTTGACGGCGCCGAGGGCGTTGAACTGCTAAAATGGCGAGCAATTGAGTTGAATTTGAAAGCGGCAGCAGCTTGGACGACTAAATTCCAGGTTTAGGTAGCAAATCGACGTAGTCCACATGCACAGTGCTCCCAAAATACTAATGAAAATGACATAAAAACAGTCGTTTTGCGTTGTTTTATGAAAATTTTGGACTTTTGGCGCTTTTCGGCGATGGCATCAGCATGACGTCATCGGCGGGTCCCGAGTACGGCAGGCTGACGTGGACTTCTGACGTGGGTGGTGAGGTGGCGCAGGACACAGCGGCAGGGCGTGTACGCGGGCTGGTTAAGGGTTGGTGACGTGGAGCAGTGACGTAGGGCTGACTGCATGAGCGGGGAGCGGTATCCGGTTTCCTCCCCGCACCGCTTTTCGACATAAGTGGTATCGAGGGAGGGACCTTCGAACACACTGGGAAGGCGACGCGTGGCGGGGGTACGGCGGTGAAACCGCCAATCCCCCGGATGCTAAACATCCGCCGGGTTGTATGTGAAAATGACCGCCCACCCTTGGATCCAGAGGGCTGACCATCGGCCGGCTGGCGGGGGTTACGTGGCGGCTGAATATTAACTGCGGAGCCCGCCGGGTTATAAAATATTAAAGTAATGGCCGGCCGGGCTTTGGACCTTAATCAGCGAGGGTTATGCGAATGTGCGCCCATGTTATATTTATTTCATTTAAACATAAAAATGAATACATTAGCGCGGGAGGGAAAAATGATGTTTTTGAGCGAGCAACCCTATGGACATTAATTTCAACCAAAATTTAATTAATTCCATAGTGTTTAGAAAGGGGGAGGGTTAATATTAGTCCCAGATGGACTAAATATTTCCCAATACTGACTTATATAGCTATACTGCTATGGGGTGGGATATTTAAATAGATTTTTGGGATTGTATTAGCTTTTGTAAAACTAGGGAAGGGAAGCAATGTTTAAGGAGCTAAATAATAAAGTTAGCTGTTAATATGACTTTGTGAGATGAATATGCAGGGGAAAATGCTAATCTTATGAAATGAAACTTAGACATAGAAGATGAATACAATTCAGAATGATGATTTTTACACAAGAAATTTGGCTTCTTTTCCTTTAGTCAACTGAGAGTTTGACTTGGGACTGGTACTGGAATGAAGTGAAACAAGACTATGGGGCAGATCCAAAGGTCTTTGGGGAGTATTAGTAAATGATATTTGGGGAAAAAAGGGAAATTAGTCATGCTTCCATTGTTATGTCATCAAACCTCTACCATGGTGCCAATAACTTGAATGAGATGAGTTCTTCTTGATTAGCCAAATGGTAATAGCATCTTTACTTCTGCAACCTTACACTACCTACCCAGCTTAATAATCCTAACATTTTTTCTTCACTTGAATTGGCTGCACTTGAATTAGCAAACCCTGATTGTCATCTTTTTCTTTTGACTGTCCTCCTATCTAAATGTACCCTTATCTCTTCCAAGGACCCAGATTAAGAAGTTGGGTTCCTTCATTTCTCTACCTATCTATTCATCTGCCAAGCTTGAGCTGTTTGGTCAGACATTGCTTCTCTATTCTACAACAGCAATTTAGAAGGGCATGGTCCAGATTAAACTGTTGGGCCATCCATCCAATCTAGAACCTTGTGCATATGATAAGCTTGCAAAACAATATAGTAGTGGCATTTAGACTGGCCACTTTCCTGGTCTGTGTACAAATATGGAACCTTTGCAGCCTGCAATGATGAACATATTTAGCCCTTCCATTGTCAATCATGAAAAATGAAACCTATTGATATAGGAAGCTAACACCTACAATTACATAACGGTTTCCAAGGTGAAATAGAATATAAAAATAGCATGCGTTGGTTGAGAGATTGATACACCATTATAGCTGATGTCCAAGGATAGAGATGCTAGCTCGATGGTTAATATTTGTTGAACCACGATTTTTGTCATCATTCCTCTGAATTTGCAAGAATTATCGAGTTAGCAAACCGCTTAGGAAATAATCCCCTACGACTATGCTTAATTCATTAATAATTCAAAAGGACATGACAAGAGGCATACTTATGCTATTTAGAATATAAATGACTAACAATGGTATGAAATGGGTACAGGAAAGGGGTAAAAAGTATGCAAATTTAGCAACCAACATCTCCCCCCAACTAGCCTTTCTACATGTCCTCATGCAGCTTGTCGCCTGCGCGGATCTGGGTTGGAATTGTTTTGATCAACATGAAGCTACTCAAGATCATACTTTGCAGCCATTTCTATTCCTGGAAGCTTATATCCATCCATTATGAGCACTTCCTTCCACCAATCCTTGTCTACCACGTAAGTTGGGGTATATTGATTGGATGGCAACCAAATAATGGGGAACCGAAATCTCAAACCCATCCATCTGGTCCCACAATGTTGTATACATGCAATATACTGAGGTATTATGTCTAAAGCCTAAGTAAAATTCAGGGCCCCAAAAGGTTCATGTGTCCTAACAGCTGATGATGATAACATCCACCGGGCAAGTGTCTCAGGCCTCTTCCCATCAAATAAAAGTTTGCTTTGTGCACATGTCAACACACCACTTCTAAGTTTCCAACATCTGTCCCTTTCATCCTACGATATCCAAGAAGGTATGGTGTATGCTATAAACGTTCATAGACTAACAATGCTCCCTCCAAAGGACAAGTGGCCTATTTTCTTGGTTCTCTTCAAACGTGTCAAAGGCTTTCTTCCACTTAACTTGATTAACCATGCAACAGGTGAAAGCTCTCAGTTGAATCCCCCACGTATGGCACCAGGTCAAACAACTGATCATCGCCTAGAAAGTAATCATGCATGTAGAGTTCGCCCATCGAGTGTTGGTTCAGGGTATTGTGACCCCTAAGGATACACAAAAAATGTATCGGATCTTCTATCACATGGATTATTTCCTGATGAATTCTTTCCAAACAAAATAATAAATATTTTTCATGGAGGAACAGAGCATAATTGTGAGCGGGAGGTCGACAACCCATTACCTGTTACGTCAGAGTAAACATTTCATCATTTTCAGCCTTCAGTAGCTACACTTGCTCTTCTATTTCCACAGTCTTCTTTTGTTGCTTCTCTCGTTTTGATTTTTATTTCTCTATCTGGTCCATGCAATCAATAACTACTTTCGCAGCTTGCTCACAAATCCCTCTAACTCCTTCCCGATGGGCTTCCAAAGAAATTGATCCCCGTTGAAGGCAAGATGTAGTAGCCTACCACTTCTAAATCTCTGTAGTAAAAAAAAATTCTCGTGACTCGAATAAATGCAAAAATGACTCTGTTTGTGTGGTTTCTAAAGTTGTGGGCCTGTCTTCGGTCTGCATTGTTGTTGAAGTGGTTTCAGCCCTAGGCTTCGCGACATTTTTATTGTGCTTCCTCACTCACTTCGTTAAACGCAACACCTTCTTTCTTAGCTTAATGATTTCCACTTTTAGCCAGATGTTTTCTCTGAACTGTGACTAGTACCTTTCCTTAAGAGGAGGCCTCCTTTTTGCACATTTCTCAGAAAATTCTTGTTTGAAAGCAACCTCCTCTAGTGGTCTCGCGGCTAGTGTGGGGTTTGGCGGGTTGACGTCAATAAATTTTTCAACCACCTCCTACTTTACTTTTATCTCCTTTGTTTGTTCCTCAGCTTAGGGAACAACTCCAACATCTTCTCCTTTAGGTCTCAAGACCTCCATATCTTCCCTTAGTGGCTCTAGAGTCACTACAAGCCCTTGTGTGGTAGTGTCTTCGACACCATTTTCTTGTGGCTACTTTGATGCCCAATCGTCCTCTTCCTTGTGCTCAAAAATTTGTTCTAGCCCATGCGATTTAATTCCAACAACAACATTCTCCTCTACTGGCCCTATGGAGACAGTATCAGCCACAATTTCTTCATTTTTTCCTTATGTCGACATTGGTTCTTGTGTGACAGTGTCAACCACTAATTCTTCAATTTTTCCAATTTTTTCACTAGTCAATGTTGGTTCTTATGTAACAGTGTCGACAATTATCCCTGTAGCTATCCCGACAAATTTTAATATCCGTGGGAGAGACTTTTTCTTTCACTAGGTGTCTAAGGGAATGAAATTTCCTTGCCCTTCTCAATAAAGAAGCAAAAGTGGAGAATAGGAATATTTTCTTCAATTCCATTCTTTGGGTGTTTGCTGCTTCAGGCCCCTCAATTCCTTCTCCTTCCCCTTTTTTCCATTCGCTATTTTGTGCTCCATTTTTCTTTTTCCGCATGTGCTTCTTCCAATTTGTCCTCCTGCTCAGCAATTGACACTGGCTCTTGTAGATTCGTGTCTACTGCGGCCCCTGTTCCCTCCAAGGGTTCCTCATTTGTTTGGGTGGGTGATGCTAGTTCTTGTGTATCAACAGCACCTGCAATTTCATCCAAGGGTGGCAATTCTTCCATCAAATTGGCAGCCGGTGTTGGTTCTTGTGTAATAGTGTCTCCTGCATCTTCTTCTGTCTCCATTGCTTCCACTTCTAGTTCAGCAATCGACATTGGTTCTTGTGTGACAATGTCATCTAGTGTCCTTTTCTCTATTGATGACCTTGCATTTTCTTCTTCCATTGGGCCAGCAGTTGACGTTGGTTCTTGTGTAGCAACATTGTCTACGGCCTCTTCTTCCACCACTAATTCTTCTTCCTCCTCCCTTGCAGGTAGCATAGGTGCAAGTTCTTCCTCTCCTAGCTCAGTGAATTGTGGCCAAGCAATAGAAGTTTGTGATAGGGCATGCAGCAACAATATTCTAACAAGCCCATGGTTGGTGAGAACCGCCAATGCTTGTCGAGAATGACAAGAATATTGTGCCATTAATTGAAGAGTATTCCATAGAAAATGTGGCATTTCCAAAGAATGAACACGACGGAATGGAAGGCATGCAAGAAGCTTGAAATGATATTTAAACAAGGTAGAAAACTGACCTTCACAAATAATATACCTCATAATAAAATATGTGACCTCGGCCCATGGATGTGGAAAATATTTTCGATCGTACTACCCTTCTGGACCATTATTTCTCCTACCTGCAAAAATAACTCTAGGAATTTTGGCAAAGGAGATTTCCAAGAAAACCATTTCTACCCTCCCTCCAACAATTTGTTGACAGTAAAAATAAATTCTTCAGTGACGAAAATATCCATCCCATGAACTCTCGAAGAATTTCCATCCAAATTCAATGTGAATTTGACTATGATATCTTCGTCGAATCCCTGCAACCTCTCAAAATAAGTAGGCCATCTTGCATCTATAAAAACCTGCCATACATCTGGATAGCGTTGAATCTACATTGTATTTTCTGGTTCATGCCTAATAGCTTGACCACCCATTCTGCATTGGCTCTATATCAACACTTGAAGTAATATCAAGACCATTTAGGAGAGTTTCAACCAATAATTTTTCAATGACAGGGTTGTTGTGGCGAAGGATGTGGTGATAGTGAAATCCAGGAAGGTGTTATGGGGAAAATCCATAGTGGATTATGCTAATAATGGAAATTATTCCATAGCGTTGGAAAGGACCATTGATTAATGTTATCTTACTTATTTCAATTCCAAACGCTTATGGATAACTGTGCGAAGTATGGTGGGGATCTTGGAGTGTACACGTTGGCGCAAGGTTCAATGGTGATAACGACAAGTCATTATTGCAATTTAATTATGGTATATTTTTCATTTATTATAATACATCCCCCCAAATAAGGGATGACCGTCCACGGTCATGTCGAGTCATGTCAAATGAATTATTGATCAAATCCACAAAGTCGATCGAGGACATACCTAGTGACTTACCTTGGCAGAGTAAGAGCAGTGGAGGAGTAATGGCATTGGGGGGAGAACCAACACCCGAGGAGTAACAACATCGGGGGGAATAACAACACCTGAGGACTAACAACACCAGTTGAATACTTAGTTGGAATTGTCATGGAGTAACATCACTAGAGGAGTAGCAGCACCAGCAGAGCACTTACCAGGCAGAGTAACAATAGTGGAGGAGTAATGGCATTAGGGGGATTAAAAATATGTGAGGAGTAACAACATCAAGGGGAGTAACAAAACCCAAGGAGTAACAGCATTGGTTGAATACTTAGTTGGAATCGCCACGGAGTAACAGCACCAGAGGAGTAACAGCACCAACGAAGTACTTAAACGGAATCACCACGGAGCAACAGCATCGAAGAAGTAACATCACCGGAGAAGTAACAATACCGGAGGAGTAACAACACCAGAGGACTAACAACACCAGTGAAGTACCTACAAGAAAAACAATGAGAGTAGTAACGACTTATCTATATATATATATATATATATATATATATATATATATATATCTGAGATGCAAAGGAATAGTTCTTTGCACTAACAACTTCAAAACCAAAATTATCAGAGAAATGTTTTATAATGGAGTCTTTAGAAACTGAACAGTGATACAATTTGAGGCAATTTCCATTTATAGTTAGGGGAGTATGTGCATCATCAATTGTTATAATTATAACAGTCCCATTATCAAACACTGTGTCAACTTCATATGGTCCCATCCATCTAGAGTAGAGTTTCCCTTTAAAAATATTTGAACCGAGAATCATAGAGCAGTGCCCAATCCCCTCTTTGAAACACCTTTTTCTTAATAAATTTGTTATGCCATTTAGTTTGTTGTTGTTGAATTACAACAGTATTATGGACAATTATCAAATGAATTTCATCCAACTCATTTAACTGTTCCAGTTGGTTCTTCTGGGCTTCTGAAAGATCTAAACCTACTTCAAGGGTTGTCTTGAGCGTCTTAATTTCGAAATCCACTGGGAACAAATGGGATTTCCCATAGACAAGCTCAAATGGTGAAAATCATGTTGTGTTCCGCCATGTTGTTATATATGTCCACAGTGCCTCAGAAAGCTTTTTATCCCAATTTCGGTGATGATGTTGAGGGAATAAGTCCCCTATGGCTTTAGGTCAGAACCCTAGCAGAGCAGGAGTATTCTACAACAAGAAACAAGCATACAACTTAGGCAACATGCTTAAACAAACCAACTATGCGAGGATGAACATACCTGGATATCATTCGTTTGGGTAGTTCCAGCCAAGGTTCAAACTCTCTGCAACTCCTAACGATCTTCAAACCTCCAAATTAGCCAATTCGAATACACATAGCAACATATAGATAAATCATTGTAGTGAAATCAACTTTATACCATATAAGTAGATGGTTAGTTATACATTGAAATAGTCATTCATATATAAACCATAACAATAACATCATATGCATAAACAAAGTTGATATTGGGAACAAGATGGCGTTTCTTTTATTGTAGAAAACTATAATAAAAACACGGAAAGAGTTCACCTGAGTCTTCCTCTTCCGTCTCCAAGCGGAATGCTATGGGGTAAAATGCACAGTGTATGGAGAATGAAAACTACCCTCAAAGACCTTCCCGGGACCTTTGCAGACGGTAAGATTATCTGCAAATGCTACCAAGTTATACACATGTTCATAGACAAATATCAATTCACAAAGTATGGAAAGAGGATTACCTTAAGTCTCCTTCTAGATTTTTTTGGAGATCACAATGCAGCCAAGAAGAACTCCCTCAAGGCCAACTCCAAATCAATTCCTGCACAAAGGAAAGGAAAACAGAATCACCGCATACAACCTTTGAAAACCAATATATGAATACACAACGAACATATATTTGCATACAACTAAACTACTCATATAAACAAGTATCGACTAAACAACTTAATTAACTATGTCACCGACACCATGGAGTAGGGAACACAACTATAGTTCTGTATTAATAGTGGAAGAGTGATTACAACCATCTATTGTATCAGTCTTCATTTTCTCTTTCCGCTTCTCTCTCTCTCTCTCTCTCTCTTCTAGCTCACTTCTTCAGATATGAGACAGTTCTCAACAGCTTAGTAGGCTATCCTTTCAAATGCTCTGACCTCTTTCACAATAACCCTCACCTTGCTTATATAGCAATTGAGTTAGGGTTGCCAAGCTCCTCCTTGAGTTCACTAGGGAAAAAACAATGAACTTGCCATGCTTTTCAGCTCTTTCCCATTTGCCTCCTTTTTTTCAGATTAGAAATCCTCCAAATATCTCAAATTTGGATGTTCCCTTGCTTTTCTTGAGTATTTTTAGGGACAAATATCTAGATATTTGTGAGTCAATTCATTCCTTTGACCCTTGGAACTTTACCAAGTTTCACTAACGTTGTTCCCATACTAGAAACGTGCTTTAGTAGGGTCACTAACGCACCTCCAGGCTTGGTAACAAGATTTATAAAGTAGGTTATTAGTGCACCGCCAGTGTTAGTGTGGAATCAAGGCCTGTGATTGTGGTCTTTGTTTCAGCTATCATGTCTTTCCCCTCGGAGTTGATGAGGAGGTCAATTTTTTGTATAACACAGAACTGTCCTCAAGGTCCGTCCAGTCCTAGTCTTCAACAGCCTCCTTCCATAACCAATACCATGATATCTCCAAGCATATGAGAGAACATCAACGCTCAAGGAAACAAGGGTTTCCTAAACTTGGGGAAGTGCTTGAAGCATAAGGATTCTTCAGACTTGATCAAGGGATAATCTCAGTATAGTAATTATATCGTTTCTCTCCTCCTTAAGGCCTTCCCATTGAAGACTTTTTATACTTCTCCCAAATTAGTTTTTTAGTTGGGAAACAGTTGGGCCACGGGCACTAATAGGTAATCAAGAGGTAAAACCCGTGATCTCCGCCCATAGTTAAGGAAATTTAATTTTTTTAAGTGTTTTAACACATATACGAGGGTTGGGTATAGACTGACCCGCGTGTACACACTTTTAACACAGGGCAATGTAGCGTACAGGGAGTAAAACACTATTTTTAAAATATTTGGACCAAGTCTGGAAGAAGGGGTTGCCCTAGGCCATAAAGCAAGCATCACAAATACAAAGGGGGATATTTGGAGCTATAACAGATGATTTTCTACAGTCTTCGTAAGAATATTCTCCAATACCTTGACTGTGCTCTTGACTTGGCCATTCACCTAAGGATGATATGGATATGTCACCCTATGCTTAATTCCATACTTCTTCACAAGTCCTGCTATAATATGTGATGTAAGTTGCACCCCTCCATTTTAAATTGTCTCTCTAGGAGATTTGTACCAAGCAAAAATTTCTTCAAATAAAAATTCTAAGACAACTTGTTTTGTTTCTTTCACAATAGCCTTGGCCTCTACCCACTTTGTCACATAATCCATGCAAACCAAAATGTGAATTTTTTGATGTGAAGGTGGATTAAACGGCC
Source organism: Pinus taeda (assembly GCA_000404065.3). Taxonomy (NCBI): domain Eukaryota; kingdom Viridiplantae; phylum Streptophyta; class Pinopsida; order Pinales; family Pinaceae; genus Pinus; species Pinus taeda. The sequence continues at coordinate 13,631 of APFE030247310.1, read as the reverse complement.
TAAAAAAATTGATAGACCATTTTTCAAAGGGCTCAAGAGCTAGTTGGGGTTGTAACGACATCTCATATGCTCGACTAGGCTGACCCATCTGCTGGAAACTATCGCATCCTCAAACATATTTCCTTGAATCAAGAAAAAATAGAAGGCCAATAGTACCCCATCTGTAACACCTTATGACCTATCCGCTTATCTGCAAAATGTCCCCCACAAGGGCCATCATGAGCAGCTTCCAAGACATCATAGATGTCATCTTCACTTATGCAGTGCCGAATTTTTTGGTCAAGTTCTACATAAAATAGATATCCCTCTATCTATGAATAGCGAGCACTGTGATGGATAATCTTTCGATGTTCTTTGTGTTAGAGCTTGAAATTTCACCTCAGGCTGAAAAAGGTAAACTCCAAGGCAACATCAAACCACTTAGCCTCGTAGCTAGCCCTATGGGGCAGGAGCAGGCTCTCTCCGGTCTATCTCGGAAAAGATCTTCAACGGGCAGAGATAACCAATAAAGAACACTAATTTTAGGCTAGTAAACTGATAAAAAAGGTTTGATTTGGGATTTTTAGGGTTTTGGTGGAAAATTGGGGAAAGGCATTTTTGGGTGCGGGGATTGGACACAGTTTTCGCAGGGGGTTCTTTGGGGCAAGGTAGGAGACTGTATTGATGCCTTTGAGAGATTTCGATGGATTTAGAATGACTGGTGAGGAGCTAAGGAGAGAAAGCAATCACCTTGAATTCTCCTTAAATAGCTGAAAACATTGATATTAAGCAAACTTAAAGGCAGAGCATAGCAACCATGAATTCTACCTTAACACTTCATTTTCCTAATTTGCAGAAGCAAAAGTAAGAAGATTATTCACATAAAAAACTTACAATTACAAAGAGAAACACACCATCAATACATGTAACCACAGGAATCCCAAAAAGGACTGCAAAACCCTGGTCTTTCTTCCTTTGCCAAAAATGCAGAGATACAATGAGTAATACAATAGAAGCTTTCTCCCTCAAGAGTCCAACCATGAAAATGACTAAGAAAGTACATAATATAGGCAATTTAACATCTTTCCTTGCCTCAAGGGGTCGAGCTCACTATCCTAGGAGCTGTTTCAACCAATTCCAAACTGAGCACTAAAATCTAGGCAGTCAAAAACAACTTGCCTCTATAAGCTAGGAAACCAATTCATTCATTTAATTTTTGCCTATCTCATGAATGAATCTTCTAGAAGAGATAAATAAGTGTCAAAGTATCATAAAATTACATCATTTACAAAAAGGAGGATCAAAATCCACTCCAAAAAGTCAAACCTAGTCAAAACTGCGTTTTGCTGAGCTGTAGGTGAAAATTTGAGAAAATCTGTTGATGCGTCGCGCCCCAATCCTGAACGCGTCGCGCACCTTTGAGCCAACTTCTTAGGAACTTCCCGGAGTCCAAATGAGGCAAACGTGGGCTTGTTGGAACGGTTTGGATGTCTACTTTCCAACCCAAGTGGAATATCGGAATTTGGTGGTCATTTACCCCTCCAAAATTGCACTCTCCCACGACTGCTTCCTGTGTGTCAAAAAGGTGGCAGAAAGTCATTTTTTACTTGTTTTTTGACCTTCTGGAGGCTCAAAACTTGGTGAAATTTCTTAGTAATTGCTGAGCAAGTGTATTTTTGCATGAAAAATCCAAAAATGTTGAGTTTTTCTGAAATGGACCTCCCCAACGAAAGGGTCGCGTGCGGCATGCTACGTGTTGGGGAAGAAAACCTGTTTTTTGCCCAAAAAATTCACAAATGACCAAAAATGCTCACAATTTTTTGAAATTTGTGTAGAAGGTAAGTCATTTAGCACCATGCTCCTTCAAGGAAGCCTCAGCCAAGATGTGGAGGGGATCGGGCCTTTTTCTTCGTTTTAGTGCCTTAGCCAACCGTCCTTTGAGCACCTTCATTTTTGCCTTACATAGGTGCATTCGAGCCCAATAATGATTTTTCATGTTCCGGAGCATGTCCTTCTCTTTGTTAGCCTTGGCCAGCAGCCTCTCCAAATGAGCGTTCACCCGAATAAGCATGGATTCTCGATCTATGGGTGTCAAATCACCGGGTCTCCTACGAGCCAATTCCCGGTCTTCACGAATCTTCTGCTGCTCATAAAGCTCATGCTCATCCTCCAACTGTTTGTTGCACTACTCTAAATAGTTAATCACCCATTTTTCCATCTGCAATTTCTTGTGCAGCGACTCATTTTCGGTCCTTTGGTCTCGGATGATCTCCTTGAGCTTTGAGGCAGGAGAGCTAGCCTCAATATTAATGATGTCAATATCTAGATCACCTGACAATCCTTCCTCAATCATGGGCTACTTGCCCCTCTCTGATACCTGTGCTGCTGTCGGAAGAGAGGCCCCTTCCACCTAGTGTGGAGATAACACTCGTGGTGCTGATGAAGAAGGCGAGACCCCTTCCACCTGCTGTGGAGAAAATACTCGCCGAGCTGATACAAATAAGGCCCTGTGGCCTCTCTGATATGTGACCATGGAGGGGAACTGACATGTCTGGGCTCAGGGATGTCATACTGCTGTGAAGGTCCTCCCTCCTCATGAACAACCTTGGGGGGTGGTGGCACTGCGAAGAAATCTCGAGAGATGAAGTCCTCCCATAGAATACCCTGCTGGGCCACCTGATGCATGACCACAATGTGGATCAAAGCATAATGGTAGATGCTCCTATGTTGCTGTGCTGGGCTCTTTCTCTGCACCAAGGGCACCATCCTATCAATATTCCGGCACATGAAAAATGGTATGTTCATCATCCGTACCTGTGTGAAGTGCATCAACAAGCGGATATGATACGAATACAAACGTGAAAATCTGCCCTCACAGGTGAAATAGCGAATGATGAGTCTCATCAAGGGCGCATACTCATCCTTCAAGAATCTGAAAGGAAACACAGTAGTTACCTGCCTCATAAATACAGGTTTAATGTAGGGCTCATAATGAAATCTGTCCAATAGTTGGCGCTTGTTCCACTCTTCTCCAAAATTAGGTATCCCTGTTGCTTGAGCAAGAATCTCAAGTGACAATGTAAAATCCACCCCTGCAAGATTCACATGCCCGCTGTGCAGATGCAAAACAAACAAGCGGACCAATTCCCTATGATGCTAAATTTGAGAAATCCTCTCGCAAAATTCATAACATGATTGATGGCGGAAACATGTGACTGCAAGTGGACAAGCCTGTAAATAGGTCAAAGAGGTGGGCTCCTCTCTCACATGGTGATCACTCTTTCCACCCCTGTGAGGCCTCCTTTGTACCTCAACCTCTGGTGTTGACTCACGGTCATCACTTTTCTCATAATCGGTTTCAGTTTTTGACATGGTTTCAAGAGCAAAGTGGGTGAAATGTACTGCTGCTTCTGCTCAAAAAACTGTTGTTTTAACTGTTGAAATGCTGCTTCAAGGGGACAAATAACACAAGGGAGATGTTAGGGAAGGGAGACTTTTGAGGGAACTGAGGGAAAATATAAGTAAAAGGGGATTTAGGGAAGGAATCATGACATATACAACATCATACAATTATAATTTGCAGGGGTTTTATGGGAAGTAGGGTTTAGGGTTATGTTATTGAATTTTAGGGATAGGGATAGGGTTTTAAGGCTTTTGGTATTTTTGTTAGGGAGATTAGGTGAAAATGAAAAGGGAGATAGTAATGAGATGTGGGGAAAAAATGGGGGTGAAAAGGGATGACCTTGAGCAGCAAAAACAAAACCCCATCCTTACTTGCACTTTGACATTTGTAAGCAAAATACACATGAAAAAAATGATGACATTTAAATGTTCATTCAAGCTTTAGCAAGCAATCTAATTGATGTTTGGAGCCCTACCTGCAACCTTGAAGAGATTTGGGGTCGATTTGAGGTCTGAAGGCAATTTTATGTGTGTAAACCCCAACGCGTCGCGCACGGGTCCTGACACGTAGCGCGCGCCCAACACGTCGCGCCTGTGTCTTTTTCCCACTGTGATGATTGCCCCGACGCATCGCGTCTGCCCAACGCGTCGCGCTCAGGTCCTGATGCGTAGCGCGCGGGCTCTCACAGCAATTTCGCCCAGTTTTTTCACTAAGTCACCTTTCACACTTGCTCTTGGAGTCTTGGAGGCAAATAATGATAAAATGAAGGGAGGGGGGATTTTATGAACTTGATTTGAATTAATTTCCCCTCAAACCCACTTTCTAATGTTTATAACATGGAACTTTTCAAAATTTAAATGTTGTTGACTTATGGTTTCCTTTTTGTCCTGAAATTGGTTGAAATGATGCTTTTTCTTGAAAACTTTTGCAGAGGTAGCTTATGTGGAGTCTTGGCAAAGGGGACCAGGGCCGCATGCTGACTTCTGGAGAATTTGAATTTTTTACAAATTTTTACAAAAATGAGAAAATGACCTTGCCTTCAAAAAGAGAGTTTTTGAACTCAAGATAAAAATTAGCTATACAATATGAAATCATCTGAAGTGATGCCTTGATGGACATCCTCTGGCCTGTTGGGCATTTATTGACCTTCAAAACATTACCTCAAAGACAAATTGGACTAAACCCTAGACTTAGGACCTTGACCTCATAACAAGACCAATGACCTTGTAAAGAATTTATTGACTGAAACAAACTTAATCCAGCAGTGCCAAGAGGGGAATAAAAGACACAAGCTCCTCCATCAGGGTTATGGCATGCCTAATGGAATGTCAATAAGATGACACTGATGAGACACCTACTTATGCAAATGCAAAGAGCTTTGATCACTGATGGAGGGCTTCTAGACCGACTCTAACATTGGCTCCAATGGGGATGGTAGCTCCTTGGAGGTGCCAAGAACCTTAGACCTCTGGGAGAGCAGATCAGTGCCTTTTAATCATTGGGCAATGGAGTCATTATTTACATAATTGACCCAAACTTGGACAGCTTTATTGACTTGACAAGTGATTAAAAATTGGACCAATTTTGACTCAACCTGACTTCAACTTTAAACAGAAAATAAACTGATACAAACAACACGACAAACTCACACCAAGTAATCTTCACCTTCAGAATTATAGCCTTCACCGCGGGCCCCAGACTAAAGACGAAGATCAGTTCACACTTGTAGTGGAATCAAAGTAAAATGGTAACTACAATGATAATGACTAGAGCAGAAAATTCTCAGACATGGTACCTTTTAAGCAGCCGACCATTGACCGACCCTCCGAAACAATCATCACTGTTCATTTCTTTGAGAAGAAAGGCATTTGGACCACGATATGCTGCAATTTTGTAAGGACCTTTCCACAAGTTGTCAAACTTTCCATGTTTCCCTTTGTCTTCATTTCGGGCATCCCACCTCAAAACAACATCATCTATTTGGAAATCATCCGGTTTTGCTTTCCTATCATAGATTTTCTTTATGCGCTCTTGCAACTTGAGAGTATTGTGAAGAACCTCCTCCCGTGTCTGCTGTAAATGAATCATTTGACCAATCCGCCTTTGCATGGGATCCTCCTCACCACCAGCTTCTTGAAGCAATTTTGCTACCGGAATACTAAGCGAAGTAGGAAACACTACATCTGTCCCGTAAACTAGTTCAAAAGGTGACATACCAATTGACTTTTTCTGACTTACACGATCAGCCCATAATGCATTTACTAACTTTTTGTGCCAGCTCTTTTTGTTGATTTCCAGCAATTTCTTTATGATGTTTACCAAAGATTTATTCGAAGATTCAGCCAGCTCATTTCCTTGTGGATGATAGGCGGTCAAATGCCCTAAACTGATATTATATTTGTAGCAAAAATCAATCATCTTCTTCGATTTAAATGTTGCTGCATTGTCTGTAATCAACTTATGTGGACAGCCGAAACGCGACAATATGTTATTTTCAAGGAAAGAAATAATTACCAAATCTGTAGCCTGCCGGGTGGGAATGGCTTCAATCCATTTCGTGAAGTAATCGGTGGCTGTCAATATCCATCGAAGCTGTCCGGAAGATGCTGGATGAATTTCGCCGATGAAAACCAAGCCCCACTGCTGAAATGGTGCGCTGACTTCAATGGGCTTGAGAGGCAATGGCTGTAATTTCTACTTTCCTTGAAAAATTTGACATTCATGACAACTCTTGACTGCTTTATATACATCTGAAAACAATGAAGGCCAATAAAAACCTGCTCTTAGGATCTTGTTTGCCGTGGTCTTCCAAAACAAGTGGCCCCCGCAGTCACCTTTGTGAAAATCCTCTACAGCTCTCTTAGCTTCCTCCTCAGCCAAGCAATTCAGCAATATGCCACCGGGGTCTTTCCAATATAGTGCAGATTTGAGGATGCAAAATTTGGCAGCCTTTAATTTCAATGTCCTAACTTTGTTTCGAGGCATCCCGGGAGGTGAAGACAAATTTTGAAGCACATATAAAATATCAGCATGCCAAGGAGAAGAAATAAAGATGTCGGATACCTGTAGTGCTGAATTCTCCTTGTCTTCATCGGATAGGGAAGCTATCAAATTAATGTCTAGGACATGGAGATTTGTTTCAGCCATCAATTTAGCGAGACCTTGACCCTTAATCAGCTTGGTAGGCTTAATTTCCACATCATATTCTAATAGTGCAACAATCCACTTAGCCCGCCTTCCTTCCGGTTCTGCTTGTACCAAAACATCTTTAACAGCCGCGTTAGGAACATATGCCAAAATGTGGGAATTCAATATGTACACCCGGAAATCTTTCAAGGCTTTTACTAGTGCCAATGCTTGTTTTTCATTGATATTATACTTCAGTGCTCCGTCCCTTATAATACGACTGAAAAAGGCAATGGGCTTCTCAACTCCATCTCTATTTTGCATCAACACAGCTGCCAATGTATGCTCAGAAGCAAATGAAAATAAAATGAAATCTTGCGTATAATCCGGGTTGATTAGAGTTGGGGCTGAAGATAAAATTAACTTTACCAAATTGAAAGACTTTACCGCCTCTTCGGTCCATTTGAGCTGACTGTCCTTTTTTAGCATGTTAGTGATTTATCTGAGGTGTTCGGCAAGATTCGGGATAAAGCGACACAGAAAATTCAACTTGCCATTAAAGGACTGAATCTCTTTCTTGTTTCGGGGCTGCTCTAATTGCTGAATAGCTTCCACACATGCAGGATCTATACGAATTCCATCTTTGGAAATGATGTGGCCCAACAGCTTGCCTTCACTCATGGTGAAAAGGCTCTTCTTCGGATTCAATGAGATACCATATTTTCTGCACTTTTGAAACACCATTGTTAAATGATACAAATGTTCTTCATCAGATTTAGAAAACACAGTTAAATGATCAAGATAGACGCCCAAAAAGACATCTTTCTCATTAGCAAAGGCCATGTCCATCGCCCGCTGAAAGGTAGCACCTGCATTTTTCAATCCAAACGGCATTTTGGCATAACGAAATGTCCCCCATGGAGTAGTGAATGCAGTCTTGTCGCAGTCATCCTCATGCACCAAAATCTGATTGTACACGGAATAACCATCAAGTAGCGACATCCTTGATGCCCCAACTACCCGGTGCAATATGTGATCCATCTTGGGCAGTGGATAATTGTCCTTTAGCGACACCTTACAGATTTCTGAAGTCTATACACAAGCGGATCTCACCGGTCTTCTTTCTCACGGGTACCAAGTTGGAAATCCAGTCGGAAAATCTTATTGGCACTATAATTCCAGACTTGTACAACCTGTTAACTTCTTTCTCAATCAAAGGCAACAACTTAGGATTAATTCTTCTCAACTTTTGTCGGAAAGGCTTTTGATTTGGCTTTATGGGAATGGTATGTTGAATGATGCTTGTGTCATAAGTTCTCAAATCTGAATAATCCCATGCAAAAACATTAGAAAACGAAGACAACAATATGATATATTCTTTCTTTACCTTTGGCGACAATGCTTTCGATAGTTTCACCATCTTTGGATTTTCAGTTGTTCCGACATTCACTTCTTCAACACCTTCTTATGTTGGCCTCAAAGTTGGTTTGCGGGCCACGTCATCTTGATCGAACAGCTCCTCCAAAGGAATTAATCCTTTAGGAATGAAATTATCTTTAAGTTGCAATACATCCATCTGATTTACTTCCTCGGGTTCTGTATCTATGGAGATGTCTTTGAACTCACCTTCAACTTGCAGAAAATCCTTGATTTCTTCGTCATCTTGGAAAACTTGCCAACACCTTTGTTTGTCTGAAACTGTAGGACGGTGATTCACATAAATATCAAACTTATTGTTGGAATTCATGGGGATTTTTAGATTGCTAGCTGCCTTAGCCAATGCATCCGCAACACCATTTTGGATACGGGGCACACATGTCAAAGTATGTTCAGAAAACAGCTTCAAGATATCTAGGACAGCATTTCGATATGCTCGCATACGAGGATGCTTGGCCTGGAACTCACCTTTCACTTGCTTTATAACCAACTCGGAGTCGCCATACACTGCTATCTTCTTTGCCTTCAGCTTCCGAAGGATTTTCAGGCTAGCAATGAGAGCCTCATATTCTGCCTCATTGTTTGAACAATCGAATGCCAATTTGTAGGAACATACTCGTACCTTGCTTGGGACTTTTTTTTGGAAAGAAAATGGACTTCGAATCCATACACCTATACCAGAACCATCGCTACCCACAGCGCCATCAAAATCCATGGTCCAAAGACCATCCTCATCGTCCTCTAAGTGCTGAAAATGTGATGTCTCTGCATTTTCTGTTTGCTGCCCATTGGTTTCAGCTGTTGGCTCCATGACAGTGAATCCTTCTTCACGTTCCTTTCTCAAAATTTCTCTAAAATTTTCTGTAATGTCTGGTATATCTTCTGCTTGAACTAACTGACTATCTATCTCATTAAAATTATCCGCAAACAAAACAAATGACTCTAAATCTGTATGTACAAAATTTACAGGATGATTAACTGGCTTTTCCTTACTAGTGATCATATATTTCATCTTTTGTTCCCGATATAATTTCCTCATCTGACTGAATACCAAGATTGTAGCATAAGAAAAATCGAGCTGAAGTGTACCTTTGCGCTTAGCTCCCCAAGATCTCGAAAGCAACATTCCGAATCGTGGAGGAATATCCGCCACCACCACATCCATCAAAACATTCTTTGTTGGGATTTGATCTAAGCTCACTACCAAGTCTTTGATCAAACCAATACATTTTACCCAGCTAGAATCAAACGAATACAAATCATGATATTTCCTCGTGATGTCTAGTCCCAACTTTTCCATGATTGCTTTCGGCATCAAATTATGCGAAGCTCCCGAGTCAAACATAGCATTATGCAAAACATACTCGTGCAATCGCAAACTGATATAGAATGGAGGAACATCACTTTCGGGAGATTCACCATTTAAAGCGGGCCCAAAAATCAATTCTGGCTTATCATCTTCTACATTCATCGTGTTTAGCATTGGATCAAAATTTAGCATCTTGGAGATTTGGCCTCGGTAAGTGTTGTTCTTCATGATTTCCGTCAAAGGAATGGACACTTTCAACTTTGAAATTTCATTCTCCAAACTGAAAACTGAAACCTTCTCACCTTCTTTGGTCGGAACTTCTCTTTTTTCATCTTTATCTCTTGGTGTGCTTGATGGCTGAACTATCTTGCTTGCTGATGATGTTTGACCTGCTGAAGGATCGCTTATCTCTTTCCCTTTTTTCTGTGGAACAGCTGAACCATTCTTTGTTGAAGTATTTGTCCTCTTCTGGATGGGATTTATGGGAACAACTCGGTTTCTTAATTGTCTCTGCTGAGCAGATAAAGCATTCAAGTAGCCTCTTTGATATTCTTCCGATTCTTCTTCAAGAGCTGCATCATTTGACAAGATATAATGCTCATCCTGAGGGACGATGGATTTTCTCACCAACTCTTCTTCTTCTGTAATATAAGTGGGCAGATCATCAGGAGTGAAGAAGTGATTTTCCTCTCCCACCATATCAGCTTCATCCTCGGATTCTTAGCTCACAAAATTTTGCTGAAGTGGAGGTTTAATTTGCTGCTGCACTACTGGCTCTTGTGCTCTTGTTTCACGATGTTTAATTCTATATTGCGGCTGCTGCGGACCTTGAAAATTTGGATTGCGAATCTGAGGCTCCGGCTTGTCAAGATGAACATGTTCAAGTTTTCTTTCAATCTTTTCAACCTTACGGAGGAGCTGATCTGATGTAGAAGCTTCCTCTTTGATTGTGACTCGCTTTTCTGCCTTCATCCTTGATCTCTTATCATTCAAGTTTGCCTCAACACTGACAGAAATTTTCTGCATATCTTCCAAGGTAGGAGGATCTCTATCTCTCAATGAATAAGCCATCTCGGGATCAAAGCCGTCCGGGAATTTGAGAAGTGCTGATTTTCTAGATGGCCTTAAATCATCTGGAATAGCATTGTAAATTGTGTTAAATCTGATAATGTAATCTTGAACGGACTCACCATGATTGCGCTTGAGATTGTTGTACTCAGCGTTGATCTGAAGTGGATCCTTTATGATTTCCCATCAATCTAGAAACTACCTCTGAAGTGTTTCCAAGATGAGTATGCTTCTAGCTGTCAAACCTCTGAACCATTTTCTTACTTCTCCATCAAATGTTTGTACGAACAAACGCATAGTTATATCCTCTTCATCTATCTCATATAGATCAAAGAAAGTCATCATTTTGTCTATATGTTGCTGAGCAGAGACACTTTGAGGAGTGCCATCAAACATAGGGATTTTACTCTGGTAGTCGGCTGGCATATCATGCAGATTTTGGGGAAGAGCAAGGGGAGAAAATCGGGCAGCCATTGCTTTAGGTAGATTGGGTCTAGGAGTAGCAGGTGGAGTAGGTGTAGCTATAGTATGAGGAATATGAGGAGTATGAGGAGGAGAAGTGGTATGGGATGTAGAGGGCGAACCAACTGTTGATTCTGGATAAGTGATTATAGGAGAAATAGAAATAAAAGGAGGATTGGTCTGCTCATGCGCCGTGATAGTGGATCCAATATGAACAGATATATTCTCAACGAACTCAGCAAGACTGGTAGCGTGAATATCTGACTCAAGAGATCTTAGGATGAAATTTTCAATCAATTTATTGTGTCTCTCAATGTCAAGGGCAGCAGCAAAATCAGGTTCGGGAACTAGAGAATCAAGTGCACTTTCAGATTTGGTTTTGAACAAGGACAACTCAAAACTCTCGTCAAAATCAATGTCTTCAAGATATTTAAAAATAGTTGGACATGAATGAGATTTGAATATATGACTAGAATTGGAAGCCAGTTTGGATATCAAGGAACAAATAACCGATCAGCCTGTGAAAACTCTTAACTAATCATCCAAAATTTCAGAGTTTTACAAATACACTGGGGTAAAATGCAATCGAAGTGTTGTATTCACAAGCTCATGGAGATTGACTGAAGCAGCGTTTATCTACTTGCGCTTATGCAAAGCAAAAGCGTTTCGAAGGCTACCTGGCATAATCTTCAGGCTCTGTCTAAGACTTATGAAACAAACACATCAATCCACAAACAAGTTTTTTCTCCCCAGTATGGTCGCCAATATGTTAGCGCTTGAAATTTCACCTCAGGCTGAGACAGGTAAACCTCAAGGCTACATCAAACCATTTAGCCTCGTAGATAGCCCTACGGGGCAGGAGAAGGCTCTCTCCTGTCTTTCTCGTAAAATATTCAATAGATGAGATGACCAATAGGGTAACACTGATTTTAGGCTAGTAAACTGATAAAAAAAGGTTTGATTTGGGATTTTTAGGGTTTTGGTGGAAAATTGGGGAAAGGCAATTTTGGGTGCGGGGATTGGACACAGTTTTCGCAGGGGATTCTTTGGGGCAAGGTAGGAGATTGTATTGATGCCTTTGAAAGATTTGGATGGATTTAGAATGACTGGTGAGGAGCTAAGGAGAGCAAGCAATCACCTTGAATTCTCCTTAAACAGCTGAAAACATTGATATTAAGCAAACTTAAAGGCAGAGCATAAGAACCATGAATTCTACCTTAACACTTCATTTGCCTAATTTTCAGAAGAAAAAGTAAGAATATGATTCACATAACAAACTTACAAGTACAAAGAGAAACACACCATCAATATATGTAACCACAGGAATCCCAAAAAGGACTGCAAAACCCTGGTTTCTTCCTTTGCCAAAAATGCAGAGATACAATGAGTAATACAATAGAAGCTTTCTCCCTCAAGAGTCCAACCATGAAAATGACTAAGAAAGTACATAATATAGGCAATCTAACATCTTTCCTTGCCTCTAGGGGTCGAGCTCACTATCCTAGGAGCTGTTTCAACCAATTCCAAACTGAGCACTAAAATCTAGGCAGTGAAAACAACTTGCCTCTATAAGCTAGGAAACCAATTCATTCATTAAATTTTTGCCTATTTCATGAATGAATATTCTAGAAGAGATAAATAAGTGTCAAAGATAAAATTACATCATTTACATCAAGGAGGATTAAAATCCACTCCAAAAAGTCAAACCTAGTCAAAACTGCGTTTTGCTGAGCTGTAGGTGCATTTATGTGAAAATAGCCTGATGCGTAGCACCGTGAATCTCAACGCATAGCACGCCTTTGGGCCTGCTTTTGAGGCACTTTTCGGAGTCCAAATGAGGTAAAAGTGGGCTTTTTGGAAAGGTCTGGATGTTTACTTTCCAACCCAAGTGGAAGTTTTCAATTTGGTGGCCATTTGCCCCTCCAACATTGCAATATCCCAAGACTGCTTCCTGTGTGTCCAAAAAGTGGCAGAAGGTCATTTTTTGCTTGTTTTTTGACCTTTGGGGGGCTCAAATCTCCATGAAATTTCTTGGCCATGACTGAGCAACTATATTTTGTCCTGAAAAATCCAAATATGCTGAGTTTTCATGAAAAGGAGTTGCCCATCTTCAGGGTAGCGCGCGGCGCGCTACGCGTTGGGGAAGAAAACCTGTTTTTTGCCCAAAAAATTCACAAATGACCAAAAATACTCAAATTTTTTTGAAATTTGTGCAAAAGGTAAGTCATTTAGCGTCATGCTCCTTCGAGGAAGCCTCAGCCAAGATGTGGAGGGGATCGGGCCTTTTTCTTCGTTTTAGTGCCTTGGCCAACTGTCCTTTGAGCACCTTCATTTTTGCCTTACATACGTGCATTCGAGCCCAATAATGATTCTTCATGTGGCGGAGCATATATTTGTCTCTATTGGCTTTCGCCAACAATCTTTCCAAGTGAGTGTTCACCCGAATAAGCATGGATTCTCGATCTATGAGTGTCAAATCACCAGGTCTCCTACGAGCCAAGTTGCGGCGTTCATGGATCCTCCGCAACTCATCGAGAGTGTGCCCATCCTCTAATTGCTTGTTGTGCTGCTCTAAATAGTTAATCACACATTTTTCCATCTGCAATTTCTTGTGTAGCGACTCATTCTCGGTCCTTTGCTCTCGGATGATCTCTTTAAGCTCCGAGCTAGGAGAACGGGTGTCAAGATCAATGATGTCAATATCTGGATCACCTGAAAATCCTTCCTCAATCATGGGCTGCTTGCCCCTCTCTGATACCTGTGCTGCTGTCGGAAATGAGGCCCCTTCCACCTGGTGTGGAGATAACACTCGCGGTGCTGATGAAGAAGGCGAGACCCATTCCACCT
>APFE030247309.1:0-10357 GCA_000404065.3 Pinus taeda | reverse complement strand
AATATATTTTATTCTTATCAATAGAATAAATAATATGCATTGAATAGATTTGAATCAATAAATATAATGCATTCAATATAAGAAATTTATTGATGCATTAAAATTTATTGAAAGCATTGATTGCATTCAATTGAATAAAATCAAATTTGCAATCAATGAATTCAACAAATGCTAAATGCATTGAATACATTTGAATGCATCAATAGATTGTATAGTTTGAATGTTGAGAAATATCGGTTGGTTGGACATCTTATTGTTAATTTTTAATTGATGATTTGTGTGCATGCTATTGTTCAAAATATTAATGATAATACCAGCTATTTCATTTTAATTCTAAGGTTGCGGAATGAGTTTCCATACCTCTTTCCCACAAATTTCACTCCCCAAATTTGATAGAATAAATTATTTTTTATAAACTATCTCAGATTTTAACTATATTACACATATTTTTTTTATGCATTCAATAATCTAACTGCCATCAATCTATTCCATTGGTGGAGTTGTTTTTTAAATATTTTAAAATTATTAAAGTTTAAATTAAATATAATATATAAAAATAAATTAATTAAAAAGAATTACTCATCATAAATAACCTGTTTTCTCAACATCAATATCATAGATTTGAAGTCACTGCTCTTATGACAAATTGAATGAGTTTGAATTTTTTTATGGATTAAGATATATTTTAATTAAATAATGCAAATTAATAAATTTATTTAAATTTGAGTGAATGAATGCAAACTAAATTGAAATGAACCAAATCTTACTGCAATCTAATGCACTAAAATATATTTCAATCTATGCATTCAATCTATGCAAATTGTTGTTGTATTCAAATGTATTGAAAACATTGATTGCAATCAATTGAATAAACTCAAATTTGTAATCAAAGCATTCAACAGATTTTAAATACCTTTGATAGATTTCAACCAACGCATTCAATGGATTATATAGAATAAATACATTAGATTGCAATAGAATGAGGTTCATTGAATAAAATTTTTAGATTTATTACATTAAATTTGTTTAATGCATTAGATTTTATGGCCTACCTATATTTTATTAAATAGATTTTGTTTTATTGAATTGGTAAACAAAAAATTAATGGTGGTTTATTATCACTTTATATGTCCAATGGGATAATTCAAAATGTGAAATAAATTATATCCCATAAATTGTATATAGAATCTTTTATGTATTTTTATAAGGTAGATTTATAAATGGTATATAAAATGTGTTTTTCATAGATATGTGTTGAATTGAATTTATTGATTGAGTATAATCTACTAATAAATTTATATAATATATTTTGATTCATATAGATTTTACCAATACTTTGTTATGCATTGAATAAATTTTATTTTTAGCAATAGAATAACTTTATGGATTGAATGGATTTTTATTTTTCTTTTATGCAATCAATATGTTTTTGAGCATTGAATACATTTTAAAGATTTTTATCCAAATTTTGTTTATGGATTGAATAGATGTTGTTCTTATCAATAGAATAAATTATATACATTGAATAGATTTTATGCATTGGAAAAACTTAATCCATTAAATCGATTTTATTTTAATCAATACATTTGTATGCATTGAATATATTTTAATCAATAAATCTAATGCATTCAGTATATGCAATTTATTGATGCATTGAACTTTGTTGAAAGCATTGATTGCAATCAATTAAATAAACTCAAATTTTCAATCAATGTATTCAGTATATGTTAAATGTTTTCAATATATTGTAATAAATGCATTAAATACATTTCGATGCATCAATAGATTGTATAGAATGAATGTTGAACAATATAATTTGTTAGAGCATCTTAGTGTTAATTTTCAAGTAATGATTTTTGCACAATGTTATTGTTCAAAACATTAATGGTAATAAAAATCAATGCATTTTAATTTTAAGGTTCTATAATGAGTTACCATCCCTCTTGCTCACCAATTTCACTCCCCAATTCCGATAGAATAAATTATCTATTAAGTAATATTAGATTTTAATTATAAATTACCATAATGTTTTTATTCATTGGATATATTTTATTTTTATCAATACATTTGTATGCATTGAATGTATTTTAATTAACAAATCTAATGCATTCAATCTATTCCATTGGTGGAGTGTTTTTAATATTTTAGAAATATTTTAAAATTTAAATATAAATCGGATTATCTAAAAATAAATTAATTAAAAAGAATTACTCATTAATAAATTTACTATCATTCTTCAACATCAATAACCATAGATCTGAGTCATTCATCTTACTGATCAAATTGAACTAATATTTTAGTTGATTTTTTTAGTGATTGAATACATTTCAATCAATAATTCTAATGAAGCAATAAATTTATTTAAATATGAGTGATTGAATGCAAAGTAAATTTGAAATCGACCAAAATTTTATTTCAATCTACTGCACTCATATATATTGCAATCTATTGAATTACAAGAAAGCTATGCATTCAATCTATTCAATTTATTGTTGCATTCAAATCTATTGAAAACATTGATTGCAATAAATTGAGTAAAATACAATTTGTACTCAATGCATTCACCATATTTTAAATGCATTTAATAGATTGCAACCAAGGCATTGCAATATAATTAGGCTCATTGAATATAACTTTTACATTTATTACATTAAATGTATTTAATGCATTAGATTTTATGGCCTACATATATTTCATTAAATAGTTTTTTTTTTTTTTTTCCAACTCATAGATTTCTTTTAATTGTTATTTATTAGCTCGAATTGGATAATTCAAAATGAGAAATAAATTATATCCCACAAATTGTATATAAAACTTTTTATGTATTTTTATAAGGTAGATTTATAAATTTTATATAAAAGGTGTTTTTCATAGATATGTGTTGAATTGAACTTACTGATTGAGATAATCTACTAATTAAATTTTATATAATATATTTTCATTCATTTAGATTTTGTCAATAATTTTTTTATGCATTGAATTAGATTTTATTTTATAAAAATTCGAATAAATTTTATTCATCAGGAATAGCATTTGATTTTAAGCATTTTTTCAATATTGTTTTATGGATTGAACTTTATTCTTATAAATAGAATAAATTCTATGCATTGAATATATTTTATGAATTGAATAAACTTTATGCATTGAATATATTTTATTTTAATCAATAGATTTATATACATTGAATAGATTTTAATGAATACATATGATGCATTCAGTAAAAGTAATTTATTTATGCATTTAAATTTATTGAAAGAATTCATTGCAATCAATGGAATAAAATCAAATTTGCAATCAATGTATTTAACAAATGTTAAATGCTTTGAATAGATTGCAAGAAATTCTTTGAATATATTGGAATGCATCAATAGATTGTATAGATTGAATGCTGAACAATATAAGTTGGCTCACCATCTTAGTGTTAATTTTTAAAAAATGATTTTTGTACAGTGTTATTTTTCAAATCATTAATGATAAGAAAACTTTGTTCATTTGCATTTTAAGGTTCCACAATGAGCTTCCATCCGTCTTTCCCACAATTTTTCTCTTAATTGTAAATAGAATATTAATATATAAAAAAGTTGTAAAATGGAAAAGTTGAGGAACAACTATTTTTATGGAAATTTGAGCAATAATAGTTTTTGTACTAGATAAAAGTTTTTATATAGATGGAATGTATCTAACATTGAATAGATGTTTATTTTATTTTTATTTATGCAAATATATTTAAATTTAAATGAACCAAATTTTATTGCAATCTAATTCACTTAAATCTACTGGAATCTATTGAAATACATTCAATCTATGCATTCAACCTATGCAATTTACGCTGCATTCAAATCAATTGAAAACATTGGTTGCAATCAATTCAATAAAACCAAATTTGTAATCAATGCATTAAACATATTTTAAACAGATTCATTAGACTGCAAGCAATGGATTCAATAGATTTGAATTCAACAATAGATTATATAGACTAAATAAATTACATTGCAATAAAACTAGCTTGATTGAATATAATTTTTAGATCTATTACATTCATTGTATTTAATGCATTAGATTTTATGGCCCCCATAGATCTTGTTAATAGATATTTTTTTATTTCTATTTTATATATATATATATATTTATATATATATATATAATATATTATATTATATTAGAATGGTGAAGCACTATATGGTCTAATGCAATAATTCGAAATCTAAAATAAATTATATCCCATAAATTGTATATAAAGCATTTCATATACAATATATAAATAGACCATATCAAAAATAGATAAATTATATTATGTATTTTTATAAGGTAGATTTATCAATTGTATATAAAATGTTTTTTTAATATATGTGTGTTGAATTGAATTTATTGATTGAGTATAATCAACTATTAAATTTATATGATATATTTTGATTCATTTAGATTTTATCAATAATTTGTTATGCGTTGAATATATTTTATTTTTAAGAACATAATAAAATTTATGCAGAACAAATGTTTATTTTATTTTTGTGAAATCAATAAATTTGTAAGAATTGAATAAATTCTATGCATTGAATAGATTTTGTGCATTTAATAAACTTAATGCAATGAATATATTTTATTTTAATCGATACAATTGCATGCATTGAATAGATTTTAATTAATAAATCTTAAATCAATCTTAAATCAATCAATAAATTTTGAAGCATTGAATATATTTTGAAGCATTTTATCAATATTTTTTTATTGATTGAATGGATTTTATTTTAATCAATACATTTGTATGCATATAATGTATTCTAATCAATAAATGTGACGCATTCAATCAATACCATTAATGGAGTGTTTTTAATATGTTCAATAATAATTTGGAATTGGACACATGACATGTTAATAGGGTGGATATTACATGTTTTGAAACCAAAAAATAACTAAAAATCCTTCAGACAATGTTATAGACAGTAGGGGAAAAAATGAGAATGTGTTATTACACAAAGTAAATATGCATGTAATGAAGCCCTATTGTTAACTAAAATGTTCAATATAACAAACTTTAACATACTTGTCATCTATTATATGTACTAGATTTATGTTATTTTTATATAGATTTTAATTATAAAATCTATTTTTAGATTTATTCTTAATTATGCTTTAATAGTTTGTTTTATGTAATCCACAAATTATACACTTCAGAATTGAACACATAAAAAAAAGTCATAGAAAAGGCATCAGGAGTTTATTCATTTCATTTAATATAATATATTGCTTTTATTGTTTTTCAATAATTCTATTTTATGTAATATTTTATATATCATTTGGTTCATTTATTTTATATAAAATTTTTTATATTTAAACTTGTTCATTAGATTTTAATAAATGAATTACATCCATGTAAAATTTTGCTAATAAAAATATGTAATTTTCTTATTTACTTCATTTATTGTATCAATATATAATATGTAGAATGTATTAAACATCGATATATTAATATATGTTTTATATTAATATTGAAAATCAATAAGTCCAGTGGACGCCATGGCCAAGGTTTTTGGAAACGAGTTCTTGGTTGCCGTCTCGCTGCAAATCAATGGAGGGAGCTCCGTGGCACCAGATCGAAGGCCTCTTGAAGACGGGAGAGTTGTTCCTGATCCATGGGCAATAATAAGGAGTGGACATGGCACAAGATCTTTTTTTTTTGCCGTAGATCGAATCTACCACAAGTCAGTCGCAGCAAGTCTCCTCATGGCACGTCCTTCCCATAGAATTTATCTTGTGACCAAGGCAAACTTAGGCGGTGATAGAGCAGGTTTTGAGGGTTTGGCATTGATGGCTAGGAGTAAGCACAAAGGCCTGGAAATAGACAAAAAGGTGGTGAGTAATGCTATCAGAAAGGAGGTGGGAGGTGCACTTATGGATATGTATTGCAGGTGCCATTCTGTGGAGGATGCAAACCAAGTGTTTGAGGAAATGTGCCATCGCGATGTGGTCACATGGACAGCTATGATGGCTGGACTTGTGCATAATGGGTTTCATGGTGAAGCATTGGAATGTTTTTGGTAGCTACATGTGGAGGAACACAAGCCCAATTCGACAACTGTGACTTCAATTTTTCCAGTGTGCGGGAGTTTGGCAGCTCTGCAAGAGGGGAAGAAGGTTCATGGCTACATTGTCAGGGGCAAGCTTAATTCCAATGTTGCTGGGTGGACTATTTTAATGAACATGTATTCTAAATGTGGTTCTGTGGAGAATGAAAACAAAGTGTTTGACAAAGATTGTGAAGGAGATGTCATTACATGTAGTGTTATGATTATTGGGAATGGAAAAAAAGGGCATGCTAACAAGGCCTTCAAGATCTTTTGTCAAATGTTGAAGAACAGTGTGATGCCCAATGTTATTACTGTCGTAAATGTTCTCTTGATATGCAGTGATTCAACGGCTCTCCGGCAGGGATATAGAGTAAATGGACATGCTGAGGAAGCCCTTAGATTTATCCATCAAATGTGACAACATGGCATCGAACCAAACTTGCCAGTGTTTCTCGATATTCTACATGTGTGTGCCAACTTAGCAGTTCTGTAAGAAGGCAAGAAATTCCATGCATACATAATCAAAAGGGGATTTTATTCCAATGTAACCATGCATCCCAGTAGCTTATGGATCTAGCACGACATAGCAAGGAACCCACGTGCAATATCTGTCATGGAGCAAGGCTGCAATTTTTCTAGCCAGCCCCTGCTCCCCAATAGTCCATTGTTCCAGAGGGCCACCACAGAGTTCAGCAGTCAACAAAGCCCTAGGTCCAAGGGAAACATCATCAGAAAAGAATTGTCTAGGAGCTTCCAAAGTACCAGATTCCTCTTGTCTCAGTTTTGCAAAGGAAAGTAGAAGTTTGATCACTCTGCCTCGTTCCAGATCTAGATTGTGCTCCTTTCTGGAAAAACTCTGCTACAATGGATGAGCTCTTCGGATCTAGTGCAGGACGTTAAGCAAATCCTGGAATTTAAGATGGGGATTACCTTTGCACTTCAACGACTCCTCCACGAAGGTAAACAACTTGAGGATCTTTACCCCCTTTCTTTTTACAACATTAAGAGAAATGCCTCCATCATTTTTACCATTCGTTTGAGAGGGGGAGTTGTTGGACAGTCATCTTCAGTTGCGGCTTTTTCATACAAAGATGTTGTCCATGCTCAGATGCCCAAGAAAACAGCTCCACTAGCTCAGGCTTCCAAACCTTTTTTGGTGGACAAACTAGAGGAAACCCCTTCCATTGAAATAATACATCCAACGCTGGATGAGCAAATCCAAAAGTATGCAGAGCATGCCATTATTTGCAGGTTCAACGAGCTATGGCCACGCATAGCAGATCTCTACCAATGGATTCACTCTAACTAGACCAACAACTACAAGGTTCTCCTCTGCTCAAAGGGTTTCTTCATTATAGTGTTTGCTTTTAGTGAGGACTACTGAAAGGCATTAATTGAAGGCCCATGGTTCTGGGGCCCAGCAGGTTTATTCCTCACCCCTTGGTTCCCAGATTTCGATCCCTCTACAACAATCATCACCAAGCTCCCCATCTGGGTTAGACTTCCTAATCTCCCGACACATCTTTGGCACTTTGTTGTATTCCAAGGGATCGACAATACTCTAGGCCTCTTTCTAGCCACAGACACCTCTAGAGGGGAAAAGGGCGTATACACCTTCACCAGAATCTCTGCAGAAATAGACATGAGCAAAGGTCTACTTGATTAGATTAATCTCAAAATTGGAGACTTCCATTGGACTCAGACCCTATATTACGAGAACACAGCCTTTCGCTGCGAAATTGACATCACACAGGGCACCTTGAGAGCTATTGTCCCTCGATGCCTGCCCAAAAGAAGAAAGCCAATCCTAAGCTGAAATCAAAAAGCTGGAAACCTCATGATCCTCCCCCCATGGATGATTTGGATTCCAGCTCAGGTGAATAAGAAGGGGATGCGGAAGGAATGGACGCAAAGCGGGCACAGGATCCACCCTCGACTGGTCCTGAGGATTATACTATCCCACCAAACTCACAGAAAAGAACTCATGAGTCCTCTCCCTCGGATTCAGACAAGGAGACCTCTCTGTCAGCCCAGCTCAGTTTTCAAATCATGCCAGTTCAGTAGAGTCATCTTGGTTGGGTCAAAGTTGGTAAAAAGAAGGGAAAAAATGCCGAACAGTTGATTCTACCCACGTTGGGTAGAATCCTTTGGTTCTACTCTTGTTACTCTATTCATCTTGTTACTTCTTGTTTAGCACTGCTCTCTTCTTGTTTTCTCTTAGGGGCTAAGGTGGATAGCCTATCCTTTCTGGCTGGCCATTTTCTTGCTTCTCTTGGGTGTAACTTCGTATTGTACCATACGTCCTATTAATAGAATTATTCTTTACTGAGAAAAAAAAATATTGAAAATGAATATCTCGTTTAATGTTAATCAATATTAATATTGTTATTTATCATTATTATAGATATTAATGTTAAACATAGAAATCTATGTAAAAATATATTTTGCATATATATATTGATGTGAATATTTTTATTAAACATTGTACTTAATAGCTTTAGACTTATTTGGGTTCATTGATGTTAGGATTAAAATATTTGGTAATTTTATATCATTCGGTTCATTTAGTATTGTGTTAATTTATAACATTAGGTTTTGAAGTTTGAGATTTTTAACATTAGAAAAATTGGTTTAATGTTAATATGTATATTCAAAATGAAAAATTGATATTGATATTATAACTATATTTGTAGAAACATTATAACATCAATAATAAACATAGACCTTATAAGTTTACTAACATTAATAATCTTGGATTATAGAGATTAGGCTTAAAACATTGTGGAACTTTGCTCGGTGTTGTAATAATGTTATCGCTCATTTGATTTTATACAATCTGTATATGTGAAGTTTTTCTGTATGTGTAGATGGTAAATTATGTATGTGTGCTAATTTTAATTTTGTTCAACATTAATTGTTTTGTTGATATCATATGTGTTTTTCTTTTTTCTGTTAGGTTATTTCATGGTTTGATCATGGATCCAGCTATATGGAGTCGCTTTTGTAATAATGTTATGATCGCTCATTTTATTTTATACAATCTATATATGTGAAATTTTTCCATATGTGTAGATGGTAAATTATGTACGTGTGTTCATTTTAATTTTATTCAACATTAAATCATTTTGTTGATATCAAATGTGTTTTTCTTTTTTTCTATTGTTACGGTGATTTCAATTGTTTGATCATGGATCCAACTTACTGTAGTTGATTTCCATTCAACAATGCTTGAAATTGTCTTCCAATGTGTCCCTTTTACCGATTGTGATAAAGTTTAGCACTGTTTGTAAGAAATAGAAGATGTGTTTTGCATAAAAACCCTCTTTCTTATGTACGTTGCAAGCATGTCTCTATGAATGAATTTGGATTTATGGTTACTTTCCTCAATAGTGGAGACAATTATTTTGCTGTTGAATACCTTAATAAGAATGGGCACATATATAATTTTCATTTGTGATTCATAGATTCAAGATACAAAGTAGAGTCTATTGTCGGACCAATGGTATTTTTATCCTTACTAATAGAATTCTCCCATACACACAAATCTTTTGTAACAAATCCATTTAGAAAGGACTTTAAAGACATAAGGGAAATACGAATTGGAGACTGGGGATTCTTTTCATTATTGGAGAATGTAAGCAACAAAAAATATGTCTCGGCTGTTCTAAAACATATGTATGACAAAATTTAGTCTAAATTTTATGTTTACGGTAGTCTTGATAGGGTATGGAAAAGGGTTCATGTTCCATTTGGTGGCACTTCATCCACTAAGAATGGGGTGTTTTATAGAAGTAAATTATTTTGTCTCTATCTCGACAAGGAGTATGAAGATTATCCTCGCTATGGGTACACAATCTACTAGTTTGATGTAATAAAAAATGAATGAGTGTGAAGATTATCCTCGGCATTGGTATACAATCTACTAGTTTGATGTAATAAAAGTGAAAGGGGTTTTTCATTTGTTCCAATCATTAACATATGTCGTATGTCATCTGCAATATACATCAATCAATTGATATGTGTTGTCAATGATGACTCCACTTCTATATGGTCAATTGAAGAATTAGATCATTTCCAATTTGGTCAACCATGCATTGAACGAAGCATTGACTACTTTGAGGATCATTGGGGTTTCAGATCGAAGTTGTTGGAAGAAATTTCTATAGATATAAATAGCAAATAAAAAAATTGATCTAGTCATTTAAATTTAAAGATGCAAGTATATTCTCGTCGTTGCCACAATATCAATGGATGGAATTTACACCACTAACTTCCCTACATATCTAAAT
>APFE030247307.1:0-11632 GCA_000404065.3 Pinus taeda | reverse complement strand
AGGTGGAGGTGGAGGTGGAGGAGGTGATGGTGGAGATGACGGAGGTGGAGGAGGCAGAGGTGGTAGAGGAGGTGGAGGTGGAGGAAGCGGAGATGCTGGAGGAGGATGTGTAGGAGGAGAAAGGGGAGGATGAGAAGGAAGCGATGGAGGTGGTGGAGGTGGAGGTGGTGGAGGAGGTCGAGGTTGTGGAGGAGGAAGTGGTCATTGAGGCTTTGGTGGAGGTGGAGGAAGTGATGGTGGAGGGGGCATAGGTTGAGGCGAAGGTGGTAGAGGCGGTAGAGGAGGTGGTAGAGGTGGTAGAGGAGGTGGAGATGTTGGAGGAGGATGTGGAGGAGGACAAGGGGGAGGAGGAGGAGGAATAAGGGGAGGAGGAGGAGGTCGACGAGGGGGAGGTGGTGAAGGTGGAATTGGTTGAGGAGGATGTGGAAGTGGGGTTGGAGGTGGAGGTGGATGTGGAGGTAGAGGTGGATGTGGAGGTAGAGGTAGAGGAGGTAGAGGCGAAGGTAGAGGTGGAGGAGGTGGTGGAGCAGGAGGAGGAGGTGGTGGGCGGGGTGGTGGTAGCGGTGGACAGAGTTGAGGTCGAGGTTGGAGGTGGCAGAGAAGGTGGAGGTCGATGTAGTTAAGGAGGAGGAGGAGGAGGTGGTGGAGGTTGAGGTGGAGTTGGTGGAGGAGGAAGGTGGCGGAAGTGGAGATGGAGGTGGAGGTGGAGATGGAGATGTAGGTGAGGTTGAGGTGGAGGACATGGAGGTTGAGGTGAGGTTGTCGAGGAGGACATGGAGGTTGACGAAGAGGAGGTGGAGGTGGAGGTGGAGGTGGATGTTGAGGTGGAGGACGAAGAGGAGGTGTAGGTGGAGGAAGAGGAGGAGGCAGAAGCAGAGGCGGAGGTGGTGGAGGAGTTGGAGGCATAGGAATAATAGGTGGTGGAGGAGGATGAGGAGGAAGCGAAGGAGGAGGAGGTGTTGGTCGAGGAGGTGGAGGTGGAGGTGGAGGTGGAGGAGGACGACTACGAGTAAGA
This sequence comes from Pinus taeda, assembly GCA_000404065.3. Lineage (NCBI taxonomy): Eukaryota > Viridiplantae > Streptophyta > Pinopsida > Pinales > Pinaceae > Pinus > Pinus taeda. The sequence goes on along the minus strand of APFE030247307.1, from coordinate 10,617 downwards.
GGAAGCATAGGCGGAGGTGGTGGAGGAGGTGGAAGTCTTGGTGGAGGAACGGGAGGTGCTGGAAGAGTAGGTGATAGAGGAGGATGTGGAGGAGGAGAAGGTGGTCAAGGAGGTGGAAGTAGAGGAGGAGGAGGAGGAGGAGTTGGAGGTCGAGGTGGTGGATGTGGAGTAGGGGGTGGAGGTTGAGGTGGAGGTGCAGATGGTGGTGGAGGAGGAGGTGTTGGAGGTGGTGGTGGTGGAGTTGGAGGTGGAGATGGAGATGGAGGAGGGGGTGGAGGTGGAGGTGGAGGAGTAGGAGGAGGAGGAAATGCTTCAGCTGAGTCAACTGAGTGCTAGATCAAGGAAATTCTCATTCTCATTATGATATTGGAAAATTACACAACAATGTCTTCCACAAGTCTCAAACTCGAAAATGCCTAGTGCTTTTACATCAAAACTCTAAATCCTAATGAGGCTCTAGGCCTCTTTATTTATACAACTGAAGTCTCGACCAACTTCCTTAAAGCTAGGGAGTCTCGGCTCCCAAAATCAATATGAATTGGTTCTTTCACTATCACTGGCTTGGCTGCCTTTTGATCTTCAAGACTCGACTATTTGCAACCCCAAGCTAGTGTGATTTGATGGAGGAATATTCAAATGAGTGAGGATTAAATGAGGAGGATCTATGCCCTACAATATCTCCTCCTTGTCTGATTCGAATTTTTGCGGTTAATTAGCCAAAATTGCCATGATTTTCTCTCAAAAACATTAGTCGACTAGACATAATTCTCACTTTTACTCATCTCATTAAGCAAAATATAATCAAAATGTGTACGGAATTCTGAGAAGAGTTTATTTAAATAAGCTTGGAGGTGTATGAAGGTCCATAGAGTTACCTAATGATGAGGCTCGTCACCACCTAATAGATGAAAATGGTCATCCTTAATATTACAAGATAGGACTTGTACATCACATTCGAGTGCCAACACTTGAGCAAGTTAATTCCACATAAGCCGTTTTCCTCTTCTAAGGGTGATGTAGGGCACTTTTCGGTCATGAATATACCTTTGATGGCTTGTACGTGATAATATGGAGCACTCATTAGCCCTTACCTCACATCTTGATGCCTTTTTGAGTTCATTTGAAAATTTAACTAAATATATGTGTGCATTTAGTGTAATTAAAATGAAAAAATACTATTGACTTTGTTATAATTATTTGTTTTATTTAAACTATTTAAAAAAATTTAAAAAAACGGTTGCAATTAAATAAAATTTTATGTTTAAAAGGTATAAAATTATAATAAAATCCAAAAAATCTAAATAAAGAAATAAAATATAGAAAAAAACATGGTATATGTTTAAAATAAATAAGGAAAAAAATATGATGACATTCTCATAAAATATATATTAATAATTATAGAATTAAATGCCTAAAAAAAGTACTTAGGAATTTAGAGATGGAATTAATAGACTCTGATGGATTTAAATGTAAAACAATAAAAATACCTAAAATATTAGATATGATATTAAAATAGTTTTTTCTTGTTTCATAAATTTAGTTTAAAAAATTAAATTAAATTCATGTTATATAAATTTAATAATTTAAAATTTGATTCTTTTGGTTTATGATTAAATTTTGAATAAGATAAGGTTAAAAATGATCTCAAATATAATTATTAAAATAAATCTTTTTTTTGTCATATTAAAAAAAAAATTATTATTGAATTGAGAAGTAAATGTAAATCTATATGCAGCATATAATAAATTATTATATTGAAGAAGAATAATATCCACAATCAATAAGGTATAAATAAATTGCAAATTTATATGGAGAGTATAATCACTTATTCAATTGACATGTTACTATCATGCACATCTAAATGATATTATTATAAATCACTTGGAAAACTATGGGTGAGACACTATTTTCCTGAGGAATGGACCAAGACATGGAATATAATAATTCTTTTCTCATAAATGTTATAATAGATTATTATATTATATGTGTTGTGGAATAATCCAATATCACTACTTCTATGATGTGAATTGGAACATTTTCATAAATTATTTAAAGTAACAAAAAGTGATACCACAAGAAAAAAATTAGCAGCCATAAAATTCATATAAAATACTAAGCAACATTGAGGGTAAAAAAATTCGAATAAAGTATTGCAAAATGTGACAAAATAAAGTACTACAGAGTGTCGTAAATGATATTCAAATACACTTTGTCATTCTTTAATCACTAAAGGCTCCAACTATTTATACTTTTATCAAAACATCCAAAATGTAACTCCAACAAGGAGCAACATAAGATTTTGAATGGAAATATATGATGAGATGACATGTGAAACAGATGAATCTAACCACCTTTTTAAAGCTATGGTTATAACCCATTCTGGAAATTTACCCTTCATATTTTTTTCGATCAAATAGATTCTATTAGTTCTTTGAAATACAAAACAATTTTTTTGAGATATGCTTCTCCCCGACCTCATTCAACCAAATTTATTAACTACGAGAAAGCTACAAAAGGTGATACTAAAGTGCCAAAATTTACATTGTGTCCATAAAACAAATGCACAAAGCATCCAAACCACACATATAACACATATGAAAAGAAATTCCATCAAATTTTATCATGGGGTTCCAGTTCAAATAAAGAATTAAAAATGTTTGAGGGTCTAGGGGCCCCATAAACATGAATCTCTAGGTGGTTAATTTGACCCTCAATATGATGTAGTCACATATTAGTCAATATTAGTCTTGTCCAAAATTTTTTGTTTATTATGTTTTTAGTCAATCATGAATGTTATCACCTCATTTGAGTCATCATATCTCTACTTCATGAGCTCCACCAGTAATGCGGGAAGACTCTGCAATTTCCTATATAAACATTATAAAGATGGTGGTGCTTCCACATGGCTAGGTGATGAAACATATTCCTGGACCAATTCACCCTCATAAATAACCTCAACACCCCCATCACCCTCCACTTCTCCTACTCACCTACAATGGCCAACGAGGACTTTGTGAGGTCACCCACCTCACATGAAATGCCCCCTTCATCTAAGAATTCCACTATATAGTCCAAAACAGAAAGAACAATTTAATTCAACCACTAAAATATTGTAGCTTGGTAATCAAATCCCGCTTCAAAGCTCAACAAGATAAATGTTGTAAGAAATTACATATTCTTCCACAATTATCACTAAATAAGCACCCCCATGATTACAATATTTCCTCTTGAGTAGAGTACCCCAAGAAACCAAGGAAAGAGGCAGTGAGCCCGAGACCTCAAACTACATCTCTCAACCCCAAGAAAATTTGGTGATAGATACGTGCAACAAATACCACTAAAGGTGAATCATGACAGGGACCATGAAAAATTCTTGAAAGCATAAAGATGAGGAAACCCAAAAAGAACAGATGACTACCACATCAAAAATTCCATTTACAAAGGAACTCTTAAGGCCTAGAGGCAGAGCCATATTTCTTACGAAACAAGGAATATAATAAAACCACCCCAATTTAACTCCTACATCAAGAAAATTTAGTAGTTCTCTTGTCTGCACCACGTCTCACCATCCAAAGGATAGTTGACCACCATTCAGCTCAATGAGGTAAAAAACCGTGCAAGTTAGGACACCATAGTGGCCAAAGCACAAGCCCCTCCAGCTCGTATTATCCTTTCACTCTAAAGAAACCACTCGAATCAGCATGTATAGGTTAGCGGTCTATGCATAGTTAACATTTCCCTACCACATTCCCAAACTCCCGTATCTAGAAAAATCAGCTTTTGAAAAAAACAATCATTCAGGCAATAATCTCATTTACATGTCTCTAGAATCTTTTGGGTGTCTTATGCAACTTGCCTGTGGCCCCTGCCCCCATTGATCCACCATGTTTGGCCACACTCATCAAGGTAAACTTTAACCTTCATGTTATCTTAACTTTATAATATATATATAGATATATAGATATATATAATTTAATTAATCACATGTTAATTATTTTTCATTTAAGTTTATTAACTTACCAAAATGTTTGAAATAATTACTTGTAAATTAATATTCTAAGTTAATTCTTTCAATACATCACCTCCAAACTAAATGAAAAAAGAACTGGATATCTCTTTCATTTTTAGCCACGTACCACTAAAATGTTTTAATCATAATATTTTTTTTCGTTCACCAATATAATATATAGATAGTTGAAATTTGGATATCTATCTACACTACTAAGACATAGACACATAGACACAAACATTCGTGCCATATGTCAACTCCAAGATAAATAAGGAAAAAATTACACATCACCTTCATTTTGACATAGACAACGTTAAAACTTTTGAATCATTTGTTATAATTTTTTCAATTCTTTTATATACAAAATACATACTTGCCAATATTGCCTTTTTGTTAATGTATTTTAAATTCTAATTCATATCAAATATTGAGAGAATTATACATCTTTGTGTTGTCATTGAATTAGAAAGAACAAATTAATTAAATGAGAAATATCCTTCACTTTATTTATTTATTATTTAGACTCAATTTCTTCTTCCCATCAATATTTTCTAAATGTTTGGTATGAAATTTCATTAAGTATTAAAGAAATTTAACGTCTCCTTGATATTACTGAGTGGAAAAAAAAAGTTAACAAAGGAAAAAATATTTTAAATTCAATTTTTTTCTCTTTATAATATAAATGTTATGTTGGTATAAAGTTCCCCCAAATTTGGGTGGAAATTTATGGTTTTCTTGAATGAATTTATCATCACCATGCATTCACACGGAAAATGGCTCTCATCCAACTTTAATATGTCGAGTCAGTATGCTAATCCATCAATTTTCATGATGTCTAATCCACTGCTCCATATCCTCTGTAAAATCTCTTTGTACTTAACTTTAATGCCTCATTCACTTACTTGGCGATGGAAAATATTATGTCTGTCTAAATATTTCTTATTTCTTTTGTCACCCAACTCATTGATGATTCATCACTCAGCCTATCATACTCTTATTTCCTTTCAGAAGAAAAGCTACAATTCCCTCGTGATTCTAAATTCCTCCTCCTCATTCTCCCACCTACTACTATGGTTCAGGAGAGTCGATGTGTAAGTAATGGAGGTGATGGATGTGGTCGTGAGCGTCATCCCCATGTTGTAGATTTTGATGAAGAAATCTAATGTCTTCATTCCAAATATTCATGAAAGCATACCACACAATGTATCCTCCATGGAAGCTGATGAATTAAGGAATCTAGGTGGTGGGTATTGGGCCTCAAAAGTTTACTAGCCAGACAGCTATGGAAGCAACAATAATTCAAATAAGCTTCCATAAAGAAGGTTGTTAATTCTAATGAATTCATAGTCTCCACGAACCTCTATAGGACCTTATCCACTCCTTTGACATCTCCTTCTCTCCTATCCCATTCTCCCATTCCCGCACTAGCTCCCAAGATGGCATAGACTCCCTTTCAATCTCACCCGCCTCACATAGGCCCTTCCCCTTCGATCATGATTGATGTTTCTGGATTTAAGACACCTGTGGTTTATATCTTTTGACTTATTCACTGCAGAATCCATAGTAAAAAAACATTTTTCATTAATGTTTCAAATCCCAACTAGGATACATCATCGGGACTTCTTGAATGCTTGATAGTAGAAGAGCTTAATTGAGGGATTAAATAGTAATGAGTAGAGTAGAATTTGGTTTTGGGATGAGATGAATGTTGGCCTTGTTTCAATAATATTAATTTTTGATGAGTTATTTAATTGATTTTAAATTATTATAAATTATTATTATGTTAATTATTATTATCATTAAGTTTAATTAATTATTTTTAATATTATTAATAATTAATTAATTTTAATTTTAATATAATAATATCATTCCTCCATTTGCATAAATTAATCATAGACTACATAACAAATTTAATAGCAAGGCATTTTTTCAACTAAGCATTTCTATAATTCGGGCAGAAATTAAGAGGGTTAGGCCTTCTTTGGATAATCTTGGAACCTTAGCATTCTCAGCACACCTAAAACTAGCAAGAAACATCAAAAAAGATCTCTAGTCTGTTATTGATGTCAGGGCTACTCTGAAAGCCATTAATGAAGGACACATTGCTTAGAAAAGATAATACAAGAAATTGTCCAATTTATTTAAATGTGAAAAACTAAACAATGCCATTGAAAATTCGACAAACCCAGAAGGATCAAGCTCCATGAGAATAAAAGCATATGAGAACATTCTAAGTCGTTGTTCTTCATCATCAAACAGAGTGAAAGTTAGAACAATGGATTTGGATAAAGGTATTGTGCATAACAAGGAAATTCATGCCAGGAAGACGCATAACGCAAGCAGCTTTTATCAAGTTTTAATGCTCCTTGCATACAAGACTCAAGGAACATGGAGATGATATTAGGAATGAAAGGTCTCGTACCTCAGCCTTGGCAGAACACTCCTAAAAAACAAAGCACCATGTCTGTTTGGAAAGTGCCTCAATTGTTACAAGGGAAGAACAACATCATAGACGAAAGATTAGAGAAGCTCTTGAAATTATGAAACAACCGCATAATCTAAACAGAGACAATGGTATGGAGATTAGTGGAAGTTGGCTTCCCTAATCGGAGAAATTAAGGTGAATAGTACATCTTAAGCCTAACATTTAGTGGTAGATTTTCCTCTCCCTTTCTAATATTTGGTAGTTAATAGCATTGCTATAATAATTTAATTATGATAATAATAATAATAACTAGTACTTAATTACAATATTTACATTAGTAATTATGATAATAGTTATTACCTTATCATTAACTATTATTATAAATCATTATTATGATGTATTAATTAAAAGATATTAATAAATCTATTAATTAGTTAAACTATTCATAAAAATAAAATATATTAATTATTTAAGCTATTTATTTATAAAGATTAAACACTTGACATGAATTATCAATTATTAATTATTATGATTACTATTTTAGTTATTATTATTAATTATCAAGTCTTGACTTGAATTATCCGTTATTATATTATTATTAATTATTATATAATTATTGTTTTAAGTTAATTTTAATATACATATACTAATATTTACTATTCATTAAATACCAATATATATTATTAATAAAATATTTCACATACTATTTTTATGTAATAACATATACTAACATATATTATATATATTAAATATTAAATATTAATACAATATACTAAAGATTACTATTCATTAAATACCATTTTATACTAATAATGATTATTTCACATACTATTTTATAATTAATAATATTATATTATACTAACATATATTAAAAATCAAATACTTGTATATTAAAAATCAAATCCTTATGTGTAAGTATTAGTATAATAATCACTAAAATATTTATAATAAAAGATTATTTATATTAAAAATAAATTTAATTAGTTATAAAAAAATTAACAATAATTAATTAAACTTAATAATAATAATAATTAACATAATAATAATTTTCAATAATATAAAATCAATTAATTAACTCATCAATAATTAATAAAAAATTAATATTATTGAAACAAGGCCGACATTCATCTCATCCCGAAACCAAATTCTACTCTCCTCATTACTATTTAATCCCTCAATTAATCTCTTCTACTATCAAGCATTCAAGAAATCCTAATGATGGATCCCGCTTGGGATTTGAAATGTTGACGAAAAATGGATTTTACTTTGGATTCTCTGGTAACTAAGTCAAAAGATATAAACCACAAATGTCTTAAATCCATAATCATTTCCCCATACGGAGGGGATACATGGAGTGAAATCATTTTACTTGAAAAAAATAGAGTGAAGATAGAAAGAAGAGCTGCAGACCTGCAATTTCTTAAGAACTGTCGTGACAATAATCTCATTCCCCCATTTACACAAATTAATCATAGACTACATAACAAATTTAATAGCAAGGCATTTTTTCAATTAATTATTTCTCTATTTCGGGCAGAAATTAAGAGGGTTAGGGCTTCTTTGGATAATATTGGATGCTCAGCGTTCTTAGCACACCTAAAACTAGCCAGCAAAATCAACAAAGATCTCTGGTCTGTTGTTGATGCCACGGATGCTCTGAAAGCCAGTAATCAAGGACACATTGCTTAGAAAAGATAGCACAAGAAATTTTCCAATTTATTTAAATGTGAAAAACTGAACAATGCCATTCTAAATTCGATAGACTCAGAAGGATCAGGCTCCATGAGAATAAACGCAAATGAGAACATTCTAAGTCATTGTTCTTCATCATTAGACAGAGTGAGAGTTAGAACAACGGATTTGGATAAATGGACTGCGCATAACAAGGAAATTCATGCCAGGAAGACACATAACGCAGCAGCTTATATCAAGTTTTAATGCTCCCTGCAGACAAGACTCAAGGAACATGGAGCTGATATTAGGAATGAAAGGTCTCATACCTCAGCCTTGGCAGAACACTCCTACAAAACAAAGCACCATGTCTGTTTGGAAAGCGCCTCAATTGTTACAAGGGAAGAATGACATCATAGACGAAAGATTAGAGAAGCTCTTGAAATTATGAAACGTCCACATAATCTAAATAGAGACAATGGTATGGAGATTAGTGGAAGTTGGCTTCCCTAATAAGAGAAATTAAGGTCAACAGTACATCTTAAGCCTAACATTTAGTGGTAGATTTCCCTCTCCCTTTCTAATATTTAGTAGTTAGTAGCATTGCTATAATAATTTAATTATGATAATAATAATAATAACTAGTACTTTTACAATATTTACATTAGTAATTATGATAATAGGTATTACCTTATCATTAACTATTATTATAAGTCATTATTATGATGTATTGATTAAAAGCTATTAATAAATCTATTAATTAGTTAAGCTATTTATTTATAAAAATTAAACAGTACCATGAATTTATTCAATTATTATTATTAATTATTATATTAATTATTTTATTAAATTATTATGATTACTATTTTAATTATTAATTATTAATTATTAAAGTCTTGACTTTGAATTATCCATTATTATTATAATTATTTTATTTATTAACTAATTATAATATGATAATTATAATTTTAAATATACAATACACTAATATTTCTATTCATTAAATACCAATATATATGAATAATATATATTTTACATAATATATATTAATAATAAATATTATACTAACATATATTAAAATTCAAATACTTATATGTAGCATTAGTATAATAATCACTAAATGTTTATAGTAAAGATTATTATATTAAAATCAAAATTAATTACTTATTACTAATATTAAAAATAATTAATTAAACTTAATTATAATAATAATGAACATAATAATAATTTATAATAATTTAAATCAATTAGTTAACTCGTCAATAATTAATCAAAAATTAATATTATTGAAATAAGGCCAACATTCATCTCATCCCAAAACCAAATTCTACTCTCCACATTACTATTTAATCCCTCAATTAAGCTCTTTTACTATCAAGCATTCAAGAAGTCTTGATGATGGATCTCAGTTGGGATTTGAAACGTTGACGAAAAATGGTTTTTACTATGGATTCTCTGCTAACTATGTCACATGATTGATGATATACAACTGAAATGTCAAGTGAGTGGAGTAGCTAATAAGGCACAACCATAGCAAGTTTTGAGTTCTTATGGTTGTCTTATCATTCAGGAGGAGCCAAAAGATGCACTAGCACAATTGTGGCCCAATAGCCCACTTGATGGCTCAACAACCTCCAAAGGAAAGAAAAATGTTTGAAATGTCTTTTTGAATGACTTGTATTATTAGCCCCAGGGAAAATCCTCAGAGGCTTTTTTGGTATTATGGTAACAAATTATGTATGCTACTAACTTTCGATTTGTCCATCAATAGATATTTCTTTGACCCTAGCTTCCAAGAAATGACCTATTAGTTTCCCGATTGTGGCAAGATGGTCTGAAACCTAGTTCCACTAGAAGAAACCACATTATTATGGTTGTGTAAATTTTGTACATCATTTTTGCTACGATGAAGTTCTTGACATTCTTACAAAAAAAACTATAAAATTATTTTATTTAATGTTCACATTGAAATAATTTTATGTTATCAACATCAGAATATTTGTTTTGTTGTATCTGTGTCTAAATATGTATATAGAGTAGATATTGAAAGATATTAGTTGGTATGAATATTCAGATATTTTATCCAATTTTGGTATTTAGATCGTTTTAAATAAATGAATTGCAAATCTCCCCAATATTAAAAAGAAAAAAGACAACAATATTTTTTTCTAATTATTTTATATTTCTCGAACTAAAATAAGATTATGTTAATTATTATGGACATTAAAATATTTTGTTTATTTACTTATTATTTAATATGAATTTTAATTTAAATGTCATCTCAATTTCATCGTAGGTAATTAAACAATTACATATAATGGAAATAATAATTAAAAAAAATCCAAAATAATGGAAATTAAAATCCAAAACGATGGAAATTCAAATACCACGGAAGTTTACCATTACCTAAATTTTTTTGACTTAGAGTTAATTAATTAGTTTATAATAAAAGATGAGTTGGCTTGGTTTATAATAAAATATGAGTTGACTGAAAAAGTTTTCATTTGGAAGA